>WYDF02036619.1:9951-31777 GCA_009867245.2 Adranes taylori | reverse complement strand
TCATTAATAATTAATAAAAATATTCAATCTGGAATTAAACCAGTCCAATGTATAGAGTGCATTTATAAAACTGTTAGTAGATCAAATTTTGTAGCTCACAGTCACAGTCATTCTGGATTAAAGCCATTCGAAGCGACTATAAATCTGCTACTAATAGTACTATGAGCAAAAAAAAAAAAAATTATTCACAAGAAAAGCCATACGAATATACTCAAAATGATTACAAATTAATTATTCATGAACATATACATTCTGGAAAAAACCATTTTCGTGTACTGAATGTGACTACAGATTTGCTACGCCATGTAACAGAAATTGCATTCATTTAAACATCGTGAAATGCTTTCAGTTTGATATTTCAAGAGGCGCTAGAATTACCAAATATATGACTGATGGTAGAAGTCTTATCGGTTGCCTAGGTTCCATTGGTTTTGCTAAATATGAGAAATATTCCGTCATGCATCGTAGCCTCAGAAATTTCTTTTCTCGCTTTGGCCGTTAAAAAGAAGCGAATCCTCACTTCCCTGCAAGAATTTGTCGATGACAGTACTTTAATATTCCTCCTATAACTAATAGAAGTATCTAAAAAAAAAACATGTAGCCAGGCTAACAAAAAAATTTCAATGTTCGGAAAGCGATTACGAATGTAGACAAATGGCTCGATTAATAATTAATAAACAAATTTATTCTAGAATCAAACCAGTCCAATGTATAGAATGCATTTATAAAACTTAGTAGTTCAAATTTAGTAGTCCACAGTCACAGTCATGCTGGATTGGAGCCATTCGAAGCGATTATAAATTTGCTACTAATAGCACTATGAGCAAAAGAAAAGAAATTATTCACAAGAAAAGTCACACGAATATACCCAAAACGATTACAAGTTAATAATTCATGAAAGTATGCATTCTGGAAAAAAAACCATTCTCGTGTACTGAATGTGACTGCTACGACAGGAAACAAAAATTGGATTCATTTAAAAATTCTGAAATGCTTTAAATGTAATTCGTGAATTACTCATTTTAACAGACGCTAGAATTACCAAACATATAACTGATGGCACCAGTCTTATTGGTCGCCTCATTAGGTTGCATTGGTTTGGGTAAATATGCGAAAATTCCGCATCGTACCCTAAGCCTCACAAATTTATATTCTCGCTTTGGCCGCTAAAAAGAAGCAAATCCTCACTTTCCTGCAACAATTGATCAATATGACAGTAATTTAATATTCCTCCTATAAATAAAAGAAATATCTCAAAAAAAAACATGTAGAGTTACATAACATACACACATAAATTATATTTTGTAGAATCATGATTTCTTTCATGTTACATATTTCGTAAATGGTAAAAAAAAAACAAATTCTGCTAACTCATTTGATTTTTAATGCGATTGTATTCAAATTTTTTTTCGGCAACCAAACAAAAAAAAGCATATTTTTCGTTTACGAACCACCATAATAATATTTTCAAATCGTTTCTAAATTATTATTTAAATTCTTTTTCAAATAATAACGAAAAAATTATGTATGTAGATTAACCTTTTTTGTATAAAGGCGATATTCAAATGCTAGACTTTTTATATTGTTTGCGTTAGCTAATAATAATATTCATTAAATCTACTACTATACAATAGTTATACATGTAGCGAAATCTAATTTTAATTAAAATTGGTCATGTTTAATTATAGATTAAAATTTTTGATAGATCACAAAAAATAGGTACAGCTTTAAAACGGTCAAATTTATTATTACATTATTGATGAATATTATCTTAGATAGCAGTTACTTTGTATAATGTGACCTAGTGCTACATTCTATCAAAATATAGGAACAACCCGACTATGTACGAAAATTGTGTCGTCTAAATTGCTGTGGACTTTCTTAGGCCAATTAGCACTATTTTTTAGCCAGAATACAAACAAATATAACTTAATATTAACTTCATTTGTGAGTTATACATTGCCGCTGTAATCGGATATAAAATTCAGGAATTTGCACTAATGTCAATAAGATAAAAAAGGATAGATATATCGCAGTATAAGAATGTGTGTTGTATATGCATTTTTTAGCAAACTCAATATTGGTGTTTATAAATCGATTGTTTTCACAACCGCATTCTTTAAATAAGATATTTTTGCCGAACATATTCGGTATTCGTGTATGCTTTCTAAGGAGAATCCCATAGTCCGTTTATTTAGATTTGTGAACAACTTGATTTGAGTTTACCTAATGGTACATATTTTGTTTTAAAAATAAAGACGATAAACAGATTGTCACTTTCTTTGGCCCCTGGCCCTTGGCCCTTGGCCCTTGGTTGGCTAAGAGAGTATTGATGATTACGTTAACGAATTTTTCCACCAATTATTTTCAATAAACGGTTACACTTTGCACCGTTTTGGTGCTTTCAACAAATTTGAAAAGAATAATTCTTTAACAAGCTTTCTACAGAGTTTGTTAAATTTTTGTACCGCCCCAAGTATTCAGTCTTAATTAACAACGCCTTGTGTGAAAAATCCATCGTGTTGTCTTGATGCAAAATCCATTAATTCTTCTTCCAGTGCAGGGATCTTTTGCGATCGATATTTATTTTCACGTAAACGTCCTTTAGTATGCTTTGTTGACCCTCATGAACAAATTGGGAAGTCTGACAGCTTAGAAAGCAAGAACAAAATTAAATAAGAATGAAACTTGAAATTAGGGATGGTATAAATTTCCCGTATCATTTTTCTAGGATTTTCTCCAAAATATTCTTTAATGTTCTTGATCGTCTGAGTGTACCTAAATATTCTCTATGTCTGCTATGACTACTATTTTATGCATCCTCTACCTTTGTCGCGAACTCTTGATATAGCTTTGGTCCGGCCTTTTCCTGCTTAAACTTTCCTGCTTGATTACGGTTTGATGGCGAATGTAGTATTTCCCTAACCCTCTTTCCTATTGTTGTACCATCTTCAGGTGCCCTAGATCCTCGTAATTTCTCAAGAATTTTAAGTAATCCTTTTTGAATTGGAACATCTTTTTCAGTTGTATCTTTTTCGTTTCCTCTAAATCAAGGCATTCTTACTATACTCTTTCCATCTTCTCTTCTACTAGTTGTTCCTATATAGAATTCCTCACACCTCTTTTCATCTTTGTCCATGTCACTTGTACCACTGATCTCATTCCTCAATTTCCGAAATCTTTGTCAGTTGTTCTCATCTACTACTGATATTAAACTTGTTACTTCTTTTCTTTCTGGTACTATTTTTACACATGTTTCCTAACAACATCCATCCAAATTCAATCTCTTGCCCAATTAAGCCTCCTAATCGTTTTACTCTGCCTCCTATTGATCGGCTCCGAAAACTATTTCACTTGCATCGTAAAACCCGTGGAGTTCCAGTTTTCCATTTCTTTAAAATATCCAAGTCCGAATTTCTATTGCTTCTAATTTTTTCAGGTTGTTTTTGTATTTATTCCAATTTTCGACGATTTTTTCGTCAACCTGTTCGTCCCAGGCTTTTTCCAACTTGCACAATTCTTCTATCATCAATTTTCCTGTGATTACGACTGCCGACAACCATCCTAACGGACTAAACATTTTGGAAATTTCCGCTAATATGTGTCTCTTCGTAGTTATGTTCCTTTCACTTGTTTTTACTTGAAACCTAAACGTTTCTTTCTTTGGCCTCCATAATAGCCATAAGGATTTTTAAATAACTTACTTCCATATATGCTTAGTTGACGAATCAAGTAACTCTTTTGGAATTCCTATAATTGGTTTTGATTCATTGCTGCTCAATTTTCGCAGATTTAACGTCCCTTCTTCATCAATGCTAATAACTCCTGTAAGTCTTTTATTGTTATTTCTAACGTATCATGTATTTCTGTCGGCTGTAATGCGCCGGTCTCTTAGAGGCGTCTTTTTAATTTCCTTATGAATCTTCTGCACAGTGACCATAAATACTTTGAGCATTCTCGTTAAATTAGAAATTCTATTCCGATTTCTTCAAAATTTGGAAAAAACATCTGTTATCAAAAAAAAAAAAAACACGGGCTCACATTTCATTATTTAGAACAAATATCTATTTACGAAACAAAAAAATGCCCAGGAAATACAAAAATTAATAAACAAATTTAAATCGCAATTTAGAATATTTTGATTAGAAAATCCCGTCCGTAATATTATTTTCTCGTCAAGTAAAAATAGCGACACGGAAATAATTTCGGGATGAGTTACAAATGGACTTGAAAGAATTGGGCTCAAGTTCCTAAATCGATCAAACATAAATATTACCTAAAATTAGAAGTTATTTACATTAACTTTACAAGGATTTAATAACAAATAGAAAAAAATAAATTCAAGCGAGTAATAAAAGAGTAAAAAAAAAACAAACAAACAACAAACTAAAATGCTAATGAATCGAACATGAATTATGTTCGAAAAGTTTCTAATCAGAAATCCATTTTGTGGAATAAATTTAGGAGGAGGTTGAGTCGAACATGTAAGAGAAAAAAAATTATTAATGGAAAATAATAAATAATGGTATATAATGTTTTTTTTTTCTCTTCGAACGGCGAACAGTGGAGCGCCCGAGGACAACATTAAAACATTAAATAACGGTGTTTTGTTTAAGATATTTCGGTTAGTTTTGTAATAAGGCTGTAATTACCGAGTTTATCTTTAATCAAGATTTTTAAAAGAATCTCTTAAAACTATGTGCTTCGACATTAATAAATGTGTTTAGATATTATTTTTATAGAATCAGGTTTTCATGTACAGTATGTTACAATATGTTTCGTTCACTGTATTAATTTATTAACACAAATAATTCCTTGATGACGGTCGATGAAAGAAACGCATTTACTAGCACCCTTTGGATTAAAACACTTTTAGTTAGAGGATAAAAAAGTCCTTGAAAACCTAGTTGAATTAATGAAAGATTAAATATCCGGGATAGATGTCGAATTGTCAAATCGTAAACAAATAAAAGTAATAGAGGGATTTCTTTTTAATTTTGCATATAGCTTCAACAAAAAGCATCATTGTTGATGCACTTTTGCATTCGCTCAAACCATTTGTTAAAACACTTCACTCTTCAATGCGAACGTTCGCATTGGTCATTTGAAAAGCATCTACTGCATCTTCAGGTGATTGAAATCGTTGACCAGGCAGGCAGTGCATTCTTGATGGCGGTGAATGTAAAAAAATCGTCGGAACTTACGGAGGATGATCAATACGGCGATTAGGTGAGAATACATTAAATTGTAGCAAATGAATAAAAGTAGGGCGAAACTACCTTGGTAGGAAATTAGCTAGCCAAAGAAATGAATAAAAACTACATAGAGAGCGAATTGTTGTTGTTAAAGTCTGTACCATTGTCATTCACGATTTTGAAAATAAAATCATGCATTCAATTAATTTACAATTTATTCCAAGTTAAATCATGAATAAATCGAATTGTTAAATAAGTTCATTTTGGGCCATAGGAGTCGTCAGTATTCGGTAATAATTAAACAATTCAATGTTTAGTTGCTCCAGGAACTCAAATGTTTAGTTGCTCCAGTCGAGCAGTGGTGTGAGCACTCGCATTGTCATACTGAAGAATGATCCCGCGCTGTGGGTTTGTTTTTCACAGCTCAGAAATAATTGCCGGTAAACAAACGGTTGTGTACTGTACTAATCATTAGTTACCGTCCTTCGATTTTGTAAAGGAATTGTAGCCACATGTTTGGATTTTGATACAAATGTTGCGACCATCATTTTTTGACACACTGCGGGAACGTTTGATTTTAGTTGGGTTCTCCTCATCTTGAAACACGCAAAAGAAGAATAAATCCGAGACTCGTCGTCATTGACGATACTGTACATATTTTTGGAGGGGCTTCTGTTGAAACGATTGAGAGTCCTTCGGCACCAACGGACACGTACTGCCATTTGTTCCTCGCTCAACAGATGCGGGATCCAACAAGAAACAATTTTTTTCACGCCCACCTCATCATGTAAAATCTTTTGAATTGAGGTCTCGAAAGGCCCACGGAACTCTCGCTCTTTCGGTATGTTACATGACGATCTATACCAAATTAGAGACATGATATTGATGCTCTATATATTTTAACTGCTCAGGTTCGGGCTAAACCAAATGAATGAGAAAAATGTTCGGTCTATTTTTGATACCATTATTTCTTATGACAACCTTTATCCACAATGTAAAGTTAGTCAATGATCGAGAAAGTAGTACTCCCAGATTTCATGTATACTAAATTATAAAAATGATATTAATGCTCTATAAATCAAAATGGCTACTTATATCTATATGAATAAATTTATGTACATTTAAAATATATAACCATATAATTTTTCATATTTTATTCAATTTGAATAGGAAAATATTTATAGTTGTTATATCAAAACAAGTTATTAGTAGAACATATGTTACAGTTGAGATACATTTTGTAATTTAAACACACAAATTTATAACGTTCTATTTGTATGTATGTCGGTTCTTTTAATCTTCTTATGTTCATGTTTCTTTTTTGCTTATGATATTAATTTAACTAGATTTAAGTTATTAATTACCATGCTTGAGTGAGATGTTACATCCAGTTTCCTTTGATTTGTTTTCTTATTGTATTTATTAGATTTTAATATCTTACATTATTACGCACAATTTTACAACACGATGTACGTAAAACAAAATCCACACATTGCTAGAAATCGATCGATGTTTTTTGTTTACAGCCGACATAAAGTCGGCCATTTTTAAGCTGTTGTTGTTGAGAATCAAGTACTTCATAGTTTTGAGTCCAGACTATTTAGAACTTTCGGTAAAGCACAAATATAATCTAAAACTAATACTATACCATTGTATGTGTAAAAAATGTGAACTTTCCATGTCAGATACAATATTAGTGTATAATGCACAAAGCCAGCGGGCCAATATTTGTAGTGACCTACTTTTTGGAATAAACGCCTGCAAAACTGTATCTACATATATACGAAAGTATAAGATGTCTTGTATAACAAATCCAGATTTCATTCTGCCATCTCTTCTCCTTCAAGACCAGTGAATAGAAATGTCTAAAAATACCCAAAATAATCGAATCCTTTACCGTGAAATCATAATTTCAAAAATTCTCAAAAAAAATATCAAAACTCAAGAATTAAAAGTCGTACACGTTTCGTTTAGCACTTTTTAGAAACGCTTTGTAATATTCGTTCCAATAGTGTGACGCCGGACGTCTATCCCCCAACTTTCCATATAGTCGAAAAGAAATTGTCAATCAAAGGACAAATTCTCCAGTTTCACCCCATTTTCACGCTATAACTATTATTTCAAAATAACAACACCTAGCATATTCTATGACCACATTCAATGCCTAATTAACGATTCAACATATGGATTTATACGTTTTCATTCAGCCGAGAAAAAGGTACAATGGATGGACCTTGCAGAATCACCATTTATCCGATTTTCTTTACGATTGCTAATTATTTTTTATTTTTGCCCCCAAGTAAATGACATTTTGACAATTTTTCCTAAATTTCCATCAGTTCATTGAAATTGAAAATTTCTAAAATTTTACTGTTATAGAAAATCATATAATTACGTCCCTGTTTGTGCTTATAATTTTATGTTCAAATAAAAAATGTAAACAAACAAATCATCTGTCAAATTCACCAAACACCATATTTTTAATCTTCCCTACCGCGCTGACATTTTACTTTAAAAATTCAAAATAGCACCCCTCCAGTTTCAAATCCCACCCCTCCAGGAATCTACTGAATTTGAAGAAAAAATACATTTTCAAACACCTTTTAGTTACACCCTATATATCTTTACATATCTTCATAGCATTCATGAATCTCTTTAAAACGATACCCAACATAAGGGATGTATTTTGATAGCATCCATGATTCTCTTTAATACGGTATCCAACATGAGAGGTGTACCTAATGTAGACTATAATATATATATACACCAAGGTCGCCTAGATTATATATATATGTAAACATGCAAGAAGCGTTCTAGGAAAAAAAGTCTATTACTTTCAATCTAAAATTTAGATCAAAGTCCTTATATTTAATTGAAACCAAATTGTAGAATTGATTGGTACATTAAACCCTGATAGTTCTAAGATAATTCTAATTAAAACTTAAGTGTTATTACTTAATATCGTTATTAAATATATTGAAATAGATTGAAAAATATACAGGGTGTGTGCTTTCTAATAGAGGCAGTATTGGTATTTACTAAATTAGAAGAGAAAGAGAAACGTTTAACCGGGAACAATGTAAATACTTAAAAAGAAACCAAAATAATAAACATCAGCATTCAAATTTTCAGAGCCGTATTTAAAATATTTATAGAAAACTAAATTTTGTAATTTTCTACAGTTTGCTCTAATTAGAAAACTTACTTTTGCTGCATAAGTAACATATTTAAGTTTATTAAATTTATGTAATGCAACGTTCCATCATCAAGATTATTTTTTGTAATACAGACCTGGATTTTTTTCATCTAATCGTTCCAAAAGGGTGTTCTAAATACCGCCCAGTATGATTAAAAATCAGTTATTTTTGCTGATGTTAACACTGTTCTTGTTTTTAGAGCCAGGCCTCTCTCGATTAGTTCCAGTTACGATATATTTAGTTTAGCAAGATAAAAAAAACAAAAATTAAGTAGGTCATTTTGATTAAAATGTTTTGTGCTATTTTTTAATGCTAAACTAAATATATTGCAACTGAAACTAATTGAGGCAGATCCGGCTGTATAAATAAGAAACATGATGAAATCAACAAAACATGTTACAAATAATATTTAATTATACAGGAACACAATGTTGAAACAATTCAATGAAAAAAGGATCCAGGTCCGTATTAAAAAAAATATTGATGGTGTCATCAATATTTTTTACATAAATGTTAACAGTACACTTAAATATGTTACTTATGCAGCAAGAAATTACTATTTAGAGTAAATTTTAGAAAATTACGAAACTTCAAATACGGCTCTGAAAATTTCAAATACGGCTCTGAAACAAACAATCATGATGTTTGTTTATTAATTATCTATATTTTCCCCCATTTAAACGTTTCTCTATGCCTTCTACTTTAGAAGATAGTAACACTGTCTCTATTAGAAAGTATACACCCTGTATATTTTCATTCTAAAAGCAAATAATTTTATGCAAAAATGTTCACAGTAATCAACAAAGATATAGCATAACGTTTATGCTTAAGAATATTTCTCCAAGTTATCAAAACAAAATGCATGGTAAGTCTGTAATGTTTTTTAAATTTCCAAAGAAAGTCTTTTTTGTGCAAAATTTGATGAAACCTGGTACGATGACAGTGGGTCAAAAAATGCGTTTCCAGTTTTGATCCATGCATACAATCAAACACAAATCAAGTTAAATATAAAATCATGTAATAGTATTGTAATACTTCTAAAAACTTACCCGAACTAAACGCAGCAATCGGCAACTGTTGCGTAATCGATTCCGCTACTTCCGATGTCAGCCCATGAATACGAAACAGTTCGCGCATGGTATTCACCGCATAATCACGCATCTCGACACTGTTAAAGTTCGTTGGGGGATTCGCGGTCGCGTGGTTCGGATTGTGATTATTCGCTGCGGCAGCTGCTGCTGCAGCAGCAGCGGCTGCATATGCAGCAGGCAGAAATCCGCTCGGAACACCGCCCAGACCGAGAATATCACTAGTGGATGTATCGCGATTGGATGGCGATGTAGTCGCCGATGTCACGATATGCGGTCTCGATAAGTTGCGAATGGAGAAACTGCTGGGTACAGCAAGACGGGAATCGGTTTCATCTAAATAAAATGATTCTAAATGAAATAAGTATAAATAACCTATTAAGTAGTAAGTAGAAGTAGTAAGAGATGAGTGATACGGACCAAACCACCAGCCACCGAGACCTTATCCCAACTCATTTTAAACGTAAACTGTGACGTCACGGTGTAATTTCTAGGGGAGAGCTGTCAAACACACAAATTATTTATGATAGACCCCAGACATGATAGAGTTACGTTACAGATTACGTTTAGAACGAGTTGAGAAAAGGTCTCGGTAGCTGGTGGCTTGTACGTATCAGCCATCTCTTTCCTATCGTTTAAGACCCCGTGAAAATCACAGGCTCTTGTTCTCCGATACTTATATATTTTCTTATTACCAATTAATTTCCTATCTATATGAGTTCCAGTATTTTTTACTATGAGTTCCTCATTACTTATATTTTCTTATATATTTATTGTTTATTTCTCATTTAGTCAAGTATTCTACAGACCCCCTTGCTCTATAGGAATTTACTCTATCTATATTTTGCTACTGGTTTGTCGTTGGCTTAAGGAGGGCTAGAATTTAGGCCCCTTGGTCTACAGGATTTTTCTATATCTGCCTAGAAAAAAATGTAGTAAAAATTCTTGTAACTAAGAGATTAATCGCTAAGGATATATGAAGTTATACCTATATACACTACAAACTTGGTAATCACCTGTTCAACCTAGACCCAACCCATAAGACATACATTCCAAATATTTTGACATACACGTAAATAATTTGGGCCTACACTCAATCATTCTTCGTCAACTTACCCTAACTAATATACACCGACAGATTAAATTATTACATAATACTAAATAAATACCTGAATCGGTTGAGTCTGCCTCATCACAATCATCGAAATCATCATCGTGTGAGGGACGCGACAGATCTATGGGTGTAGCGTAGTCCATTAATCGCCGTCTGGCGAATATCTTTCGTCGCCTTCTACTATCACCTTCGTCAGTCGCGACAAATTCATTGTTGTTATTGTTCGCGTGATGGTGACCCAAATTTAGCGCTTCCTCCGCTTCTAAATCTTCAAGATCATCATCGTCATCACCCGACAAAGATCTGGAAAGATATATTACATTACGTTTTGACTTCAGGCAATTTCAAGTGTGAAAACATATTCCTGGAATGAATATTTTGTTTAAAAAACATGGATGTAGAAATATTTCCCACTTCTTTATGTTCGTATACTCCTTTGGCAAATCTTCAATCATCTGAATCTATAAACAATAGCCTTCGCATGGCAGGCGGTTAAAGAGATTTAGCTAGTGTAGAATATAAAGTTGATGGTAGACTAGACATTACCGCAGAAGGTATTACAGAATTGAATCTTATTAAAGCAGCATCGTAATTATGCTTTAGACTACCAAACTACTTTTCTGATTCTGATTGGAACATATTGTAACGTGAAACATATAATGCTCTCGCATGAGCTCTCAACGGGAGGGGGAAGAAAGTGGTAGATTTCTGTTGTTATTATTATAAGTACACAAATTTATACACAAACGCAATAGGTAAACACATATAGAAACGCAATAACGGAGTAATATAATAAGGTTTATTATTCTTACTATTTTTCAAAATTTGTTAGACTGATTCCATTACTATATTCATTAGTAAAAGTAGCAAGTAAA
Organism: Adranes taylori; assembly: GCA_009867245.2. Taxonomy (NCBI): domain Eukaryota; kingdom Metazoa; phylum Arthropoda; class Insecta; order Coleoptera; family Staphylinidae; genus Adranes; species Adranes taylori. The sequence goes on along the minus strand of WYDF02036619.1, from coordinate 20,308 downwards.
ATGTAGCCAACTAGAGATAATTTGAATTCTGTTATTACTTCTTCTTCCAATTACGTCGGTAGAAATAAATGGTTGAATGATGGCTGGTTAGCGAAGATTCTGTAGGTTGTTCCCGCGAGTTAGCGAGTACGAGGTTCATGGTGTGAGATAAATTGTTGAAGATATCATGTGATTTTTGACGAAGATGGAAGTGGTGTGTACGAGGGTTTTAATCGTTGTCGCCGAAGTAGGCGGCGGTGATAATCCTCACGAGTTATAGGTTACAGCCATTCTTTGCCCAATGTGGATGTTAATGGCACTGGACTTGTACCTGGATCTAGACTTAAAAGGTGGGTACGCACTTACATTTAAATAAGCATACACTACATACAGTGGATGTTGATGAATTTTGATAGAAGTTAACTAGATTCAGAAAAAATAATCTAGATATAACTATATTTGAACATAAAGGTGGGTACACACTTACATTTAAATAAGTATATGTTACATACAGTAGATTTTGACGAATTTTAATAAAAGTAAGTAGATTCAAAAAGTAACTAGATTTTGTAACTTAAAGGTGGGTACGCACTTACATTTAAATAAGCATACACCACATACAGTGGATGTTGATGAATATTGATAAAAGTAACTAGATTCAGATAAAGTAAACTAGATGTTGTAACTATATTTGAAACTAAAGGTGGGCACACATTTACATTTAATTAGGTATATGCTGCAAACAGAATATTTTGATGAATATTGATAAAAATAACTAAGCTAAAGAAAAGCAACCTAGATTTTGTAACTATATTTGAAACAAAAGGAGGATACACACTTACATGTAAATAAGTATATGTTACATACAATAGATTTTGATGAATTTTAATAAAAGTAAGTAGATTCAATAATGTAACTACATTTTATAACTGTATCTGGACTTAAAGGTGGGCACGCACTTACATTTAAATAAGCATACACTACATACAGTGGATGTTGATGAATTTTGATAAAAGTAACTAGGTTCAGAAAAAGTAATCTAGATGTTGTAATTATATTAGAAAATAAAGGTGGGTACACATTTATATTTAAGTGATGCAGTAGATTTTGATGAATATTGATAAAAGGAAGTATACAAAAAAAGCAACCTAGATTTTGTAACTATATTTGAAACAAAAGGTGGGTACACACTTACATGTACATAAGCATATGTTACATACAGTAGATTTTGATGAATTTTAATAAAAGTAGTATATTCAAAAAAGTAACTAGATTTTGTAACTGGATCTGCACTTAAAGGTGTGTACACATTTACATTTAAATAAGCATACACTACATACAGTAGATGTTGATGAATATTGATAAAAGTAACTAGATTCAGATAAAGTAATCTAGATTTTGTAACTATATTTGAAACTACAAGTGGGTACACACTTGCATTTAAATAAGTATATGCTACATACAGTAGGTTTTGATGAATTTTTGATAAAAGTATCTAGATTTTGTAACTAGATTTTGACTGAAAGCTGGGAAAACACTTACATTTAAATAAGTATACGCTACATACAGCAGATTTTGATTACTTTTGATAAAAGTAACTAGATTTAAAAAAAGTTTGAAACTACTTTGAGAGTAGATGTTGAAACTTCTAAAGAATCAAAAAGTCAATGTCCCTTCTAAGCAGTCTGTCTGCCTGTTTGACCCTATCGTTTTCACGTGACCGATTTGAAACTAAAGGTGAGCATGCACTGGTATCAGCTTAATATGGTATTATAGATCATGCACAATGAATATATTGCGTTAAACGTATGTTGTATCTTTATAGATAATGTATGTTGTATATACTACATAAAACACAAGTTGATGTATGTAGAAAAATGGCCACATCCGATCGTATAAATTAATTTCCTTATTTAGAACATGATGGCTTATTTAGTCCTCAATCCAAATATTCAAAAGTTTTTCTATATCTGCAATAAAACTATCAAGCTGCATAGCAGTTTTAGTGTTTATTGGTATGGCACTTTTCACTTCATGGATCCTTCAAGATTTAAAAAGGATAAATTAACTCTAATTGATAAATCCCTACAAAATTTGTGCGTTTTGTTACAGATAGTAAAATAATATAAGTAAATATCGAACATACCGTCCTGAATCGCACCTAGATGGTGATTCGATTGGCGTAAAATTTGAATTAAACCTGGGCTTGAAATTTTTTCTTTTATTCCGCCTGGGTACTTCATCACTGATCATCAACTGTTTTCGACCGGTATATGATGCCATTGTTAACCTAGTTGTTCGGCCATTCTCCTCTACATCTTGGTCCTCTGAATCGCTCAAAGAATTCTCACGTTGACGATGTACTATCGGAGATATGAGCGATGCGACATTTACAAGATTATTCGTATTTGTAGCGGTTGTCGTTGATGTTATGATCGATGGCGATGTTTGTTGCTGCTGGGTGGAAGCTACTGAGGCGGCTGCAGCGGCTGCGGCCGCTGCTGCGGCTGCGAATTGACGAAAGTGCGATTCGTAGTCGGAGGGAGCGTGATTGACGGGTAGATGGTGCGATGATGGTGTTGAAGATGCTGATAATTTAGTAATTACTGGATCTGTCAAAAATAATAATACATTAAAAAAATTAAATTCAATTTAAACAAAAAAAATTTACAACACTAAATATTAATTTAAAATTTTAGTTAAGTTGTGTAAATAAAAAAATTGTAGACTTATCCGCGAACCTATCTTTCATACTGGTAGCTATAAGTTTTACTATATACTGCACAAAGCAGCGATTGATTTATTTAGCTACAATCATGCAACACAAGTGTGCTTTGCAATTTAATATTTTGCCTTCTTTAAAACAGTTCTGTTTGACAACATTAAAATAGCACACATTATGTGTATTCAAACATTTTTTTAATTGTCATATTCAAAAACCTAGTTAGTGGCAGATTTATGGTTCAATCAAGTTCAAAATGCATTCTTATTCAAAATTTACATTATACTTAACAGTTAAATTTTCAAGTGCAGTTAAGTGAGCTCAGTTTGAGCCCATCCCAAAAAATCATGATTTGGATTCGTCACTGATTTATGACGTTTGCGAGAGTATCATCCTACAGATCTCATAAAATGTAAAATATTTCATCATATATAACAATATACTATGATCGCGTGATAAAATTCTTTTATTACGGATCTTATGTTCACGCTATTCTATCAAATTGGTAGTTCTCATCATTAGAGTCCTGGGAGGTGGCAAATCCTGCCTTATAAGTTACCTTAAGACCATACCCACTTGTGAGGTAAAATCTGAAGAATTAGCAAATTAGATGCAAAAGGCCGTAATCATAAGCACTTTGAGTTTACTTCGGTCACACGACCCAACAATGACGTAACGACTTATTCTTTTGTTTAGGGAGTCGTTAAGTGATATCTGCACAAGAAAAAATCTCGTGTATCACGTTGTCTTTTTAAAGGTGCTGAAGCTGCGATTCTTTACTGAGACGCTATAAAGCGGATAATAATAATAATAAAAATAAACATCGTAATGGGTTTGCTTTTAAAATATTTTAAAAATATTATAGTCGTGCAAAAATGCGTTCCATAGAAAAATACAGAAACTACAATGCATTGTTCAGAACGCTAACTAATAATAAGCAAAAGTATTCGAAGTGAGCCGTCAAAAAAACTATCAACGAAATTTTGATCGTTGGGATTATGATTACGCTGATGATGATGGGCGTTCATAACACATCGCGAATACATAAAGAGAATTTTGTGTTAAACCAGACATGATCAAAAGTATTCGAGTTCAGTTAGTTGTCTTTCCGATTTTATTTTATTTGCAGTTAATGTATAGAACACAAATTTATATATATTTATTCTATTTAGACTATTTTTGAGGCTTCTAGTTTACAACAATAAAAGACTAATCTCTAGTTGGGTTTAAAGAATCTACGCACTCTTCAACGTCGATTAGAATATCACATCACATCAAAAACAAACCCAACTGGATCGAAACTAAATATAACATCTCGACTGAAGAGTCTTATTCTTACTGATGAATCCTCGATTTGAAATTGGTTACAGGGGAAGAAATGATGGTCAAATCGCGGAGAAAAACTCATTCAATGTACTTGTTAAACATGCTTAATATCTCAAAAAAATATTAAAAATGTACGATAAAGGCTTAGTGGTATGGACTCTAGAATGAATTGCCTAAAACTTTCGGACTCAATACCGAAATGTCTTTTGCTGTTGGAACGGAACTCAACTGCTTTAGCTAATAGTATAAAAACAATTGAAAAACATTTGTTTTTCATTGGTGAGACTAATATTTTGTTTTTAATGTTTGTATCCTGAAATGCATTGATTCTCTTCAATTCAGTTTCATGGCAAAAAAAACATAATCTCGCTTCTTTACGACTCATATGAAAAGTAAAACAACCAGATTCATAGACTCTACGCGTTTGAACGTTTCTTAAATAATAAACTTTTATAAAGACCCAATAAACTAAAAATAAAGTTTGCAAAATTGCATATTGTGTGTTCAGTAAATCCAGTCTGAAGAAGTTTGGAAAGCGAACAAACCTAATAACTTAGTACTAGAAGTACAGGCACACAATTGTGGATTGTCCCAAAATTAATCCCCTACATCAAAGAAATAGTAACAGCGCATAATAACATAAGCATAATTCTAGAAAGAGAAACAAAATTAGACGGAGATAAAATAGCAATTTAAAGGGCCCCAACAGATTTCACACAACTCTTACCTGTTTCTTGAAACATAAACATAAAGCGATGTTGCAAGCTTGCAATAAACAATTTATAGTTATTCGTATTATTTAGTGTGTATTTTAAACAAATAATATATGCTACTAAGTAAATAAATTCTTAATTTGTATATTATTGTTTTTTATTAATAAAGGACAGAATTGATGCCACCGATCAATTGTATTCTACATAAAACTATTATGAGTACCAAATGATAACACCATTGGTAGTATTTTATGTCACAATGAATATTGTTCAAAAAAGGCTTATGTAATAATTAATACCAACCCAATGACACGAAGTTAATGACGAGAACTTCATAAATTTATTAATGAATATCACAAAACCACATTTGTTATGTGTGCAATGTTACAAAATATAGCAAAGACTATAGAAACTAGAAATAAGAAAAGAAATTTAGAATTTGAAACTGAAGCAGTTATTTAATTAAGTCGGGATGAAGGCACGTATAAAGGCGTCAATTGTGACAAAAAAAATCAGAAAGCTTCAGATTCCAATATAAATTTCCCATGAATTGTAAGTCTTTAGTATTAAAAAAACTTTCTCTTATATTTTCTCGTTTTCCACATCCCACATCGTCCTTTCTATTTCTTTCACATCTCCCTCTGTTTTGTCTCTTTCCTTGGCCAACATGTACACCATTTTCACAAGTCTCTCATCCACGTCTTTCGTAACTTACGATTCATAGTTTGTTCATTTCTTGAACCCTCCCACCCAACATTTAGACCAATATAACTCCTGCACCACTATTACGCTCGGGGTGAATCTTTCTAGCCCTATAATTTTCTTCATTATTCCTATTTGTCCTTGTTCTATGTCCTCTTTTTCCTTTACCGCTCACATCCTCATACCTTACCCTTAACCTCATACTCACCGACTCTCCGAACTTTCCTTCCCACACATGTTTCATTGTTCTTGCAGCTGAAAGAATGAGAAGTCTAATTACGCTTTCATTGCCACCATCCTTGCATGTTCCCTACTTTCCCCACTACTACTCAGGAAATAACCAAGTTAATTGTACTTCTTCACACATTCTAGTTATTTACCTTTCATACAAGACACAATCTTCTTGCTTTCTGTATCCATACCATAATTTTCGCTTTTCCTACATTGATTTCCAATCTACTTCGTTTCATGTACTTATTCACTCTCTTAATCATTCCATTGATTTTCATCATTAGCTATACGTACTATATAATCTGTATAACTCAGCGACCACACTTCTTTGTCTCGACCTAACAGAACACCTCCATCGTGTCCCTTCCTCATCCATTTTTCCTAAACAGCCATATAAATATTAAATAAATTTGCGCTAAGAGGACATCCTTGTTTCACACCTCTGTTTAAATGAAACCATCCAGACACATGTTTACCAACTTTCAATATTCCACGTTAATTTATCATTTACATTTATACCAAGAAAATAAACATTATTTGTTTGCTTTATGTGTCGTTACGTATTTAGTAACCCTAAAGCGGTTTGACAGCAGTGAGTCAGTCAGCTAGGGAGGTCAGGTAAGCCAGGTGTCAAGTAATATTAGATCGTATATTTTTTATTATTCATTAGATTGTATTCAACATATAGTAAGAAAATAAAACGGCTAGACCAAGGCGAAAGAATGCCGACGGTAAACAAATATAAGAAGAAGAAGAAGAAGAAGAAGAAGAAGAAGAAAATGAACTAAGATTTCATTTGGTACCAATTACAATACATGTTGGCAGCAGTGGGATAAGATTTAATAAGAACGGACAGTAACAAAAACACTAGCAGTTTGGTGCAAAACGTAAACATCGCGAAAAAAATTGAATTTTTCACAGCCTGAAATGTGGCCGCAATGTAGGAAGCGTTTCGAAAGATATATTTCAGTTCCAGGGCACGATTCGAAATCTGATGAGATTAAAATAAACTTGCTTCTCTATATAATGGGAGAGCGAGGAGCGAGGAAATACTATTGCAACTCCCCGAGTTAGCCAAAGAATAAGTAAATGCTTTAGAAGCATTTGAGGACTAATTTATCCCTAGTCGAAATGTCATATTTGAAAGGTATAAATTTAGTTCCGAGAATTGAAAATCCGGATGAATCAATTGACAGTTATATAACGGTACTACATACACTAGCTGAGTATTGACAATTTGGGTTTGTATGTAATGTAACAAACATACCAGCGATCGTTTACAATTACATGCAACCTATCCTTTAAAACGTCTTCTTATTATCCTCCTCCCATATTCGAACTCTCACCAAGCTATCACAAGTTTTAGATTAATGAACAGTAGATATAACTTCTTTCCTTTGTTTATCTCCGGGTTTATTATGTAATTTAAAATTATAATATTATCCACTGTGCCTCTCTCCTTGACAAATCAAGTTTGACAGTACTCAGTTTTTTTCATTTTTTCCTCCAGCTTCTTGTTTGTCATCCTCGCAAATATTCTATATCTAACATTCATAACAGTTATTCTTCTGTATCTTTTACATCACTACTCTCACCTCATGTATACACCGGAATAACTTCTTCTTCCTTCCAATCATACGGAATTATTTGTTCTCTTCCTTACTGCGTTCAACCCTCTTGTCATCGCTCTGATCCTTTCTTCATTTATATACTTCCACAAGCCAAAAAGACAGCCAATCAGGCCACAAGTACTTCCCTCGTCCCCTTTATTTATCATTTCCTCAACTTCTTTCTCCACTATCTCATCCTCATTGTTTTTCACCCTTATTTCACTGTTCACCTACCCTCTTCTCTTCTATCATTTGACATAAATATCCTCTACATTTTTTACCAATGTACCGGTTATAAAGTATTTGAAGTAAAGCTGGCAAGAGTTTCACAAATTGAAGTTAACCAGAGCATTCGAGAAGAATGCATGAAACTTCCCAAGAGGTGGACGGCAGTCAGCAAATGCTTCTACAGCAGTCGAGAAGCAAAAACACAATATTTTTCTTACACTCAATTGATTGTTTTTATATTATATTTTAGTCAGTTTGTTCATTGTTCAATAAAATTCAAAAGACAAATTCGTGACCAAATATCCTAAATAACAGTACCAAAGTGATATCGCATTCCCTTTTGTCCTTACCAGTTTTACCACGTTATTTGTAGTCTTTAGTAACAGTATCATTTTGCCATGTGGAAGCTTATCGAGTGCTTCTTCGAAATCAATAAAGCATAGAAAGGGATTATAAAATACATCCATGCATCTTTGAATTAAGACTTGTATGCAAAATACCCAAATCACCTCTATGCAAATACCCTTCTTGGGCCAGAATTGTTTCTAAAGCCACATTAAGTTGAGCCAATATGTTGTTCCACTTTGAGAAATACTCCAGAATTTTCAGATTTTTGTAACACTGGGAGAGGGAGCTGCGGGGCCTGGTGGGGGGTTGTTCTGTTTCTAACTTCAAGTTGATTGCCTTTATCACTCTTTTAAAATTAGTCAATAGTTCATTTTTGATTTTGTTTGTTTCTATGTCATTATCATAATTAGTTTACATCAAATATTACTCCACAATTTTTTGAAACGCACAAAAATTTTATCCAAACAGAAAACTATGGTTAAGGTTAACATCTGTATCAAGAACGACGTGAAGGATTAATTAATGTAGGCGATATACAACATCCCTGGCGTAACCCATTAAAAATATTTAGATATATTGGTAATTTGTAACTCTCTAAATTGTTTGCTAGAGACCAACAAAACTAAAAGCTATATACATTTTTTTTATTTCAATAATATATATTTTGTTGTTTGATCTATAGTAAGGCTGATTTTGTAATTTGAAATAAAGTTGTACTTCCCCTTACTTAATTTTTTTGTTTATTATACTACCGGTTTCGCGTCGAGCGTCATCAGGTAGAAATTAAAATGATTTGATTCTATTTGTGATTTCATTTTGTGTCTTGTTTGTGACATAAAAAAGACAACATTAAACAGATGATGCTCGAAGCGAAACCTTTAGTATAAAAAAGAAAACAATAAGTAAGGAAATATTTTTATTTTAAATTATAATATATATTTTCCAAAATTATAAGATACACCAACATAATTACTAAAAAAATTAAAAGACAAATGATTTAGTATCACTGGATTATTTTACACATATTCTTCAACAAAAGCGTTTTTATTTGTCGCGACTGATATTCTCCGACTTCCCGTTTTCTAAGAAACCAAAATTTTAATTGTTGATCGTCCCGCCATACACTCTTTTTGCTTTATAGTCGCGTTAGCGCGTTCTGCTTTTTGTCATTTTTGTAAAACTATAAAGTTTTACTTATGCGTTATGTACCAGTTGCACAGAAAATCATATTAAAATCAAATAATAATTGGTCACTGCTTGATGCATGGCGCGTACAAAGGAAGGGACAACAAAGAGGGGGTGGGGAGGGGGCAGCTACCGCTTCTCTTAGTTTTCTGTTCTCCATGAAAGTATTCTGACTAGCATAGGATTGAGCACATCATAACAAACGGCTGCCACCCCTCCTCCCACACCCCCCTCCCAATAATTCGATAATTATTAAATTATCGATATATACTGATAATCCATATTATTGAATTGATAAAATAAAATTGGATGATTATTTAATACTTGGTGGGGGGCAAGTTCCGGAAACTTTTATAACAGAGTATATCACAAAATAGGGGAAACCCTTAAGCACGTTTCTGTGCGCTATGTATATTAAACTGATATTTACACGAGTTCGTTGTATGAATGCACATTTTAAGGCAAAAAAACTAATCTCGTTCGCAATCTTATAGAATTCGAAATAATCGACATTTTTCAGCAGTCGAAATTTTTTAATAGCAAAAACGACCAAAGTTAATGCTATTCAATATGTTTTTGTTAAATCGTCGCATATTTTTATAATTTTATCAAATGTTGCCAACATATCAATGTATATTCATTCAGGAGAGATTACGAGGACTGTTTGACGGAACAGTTGGCATCACTGTCGCGAAATGATTATATAACTAACGTCACACATATTTTGATTGTTTACTGTCAAAATTTCGTGCAACCCTGACAGTTTGTTTACATTGGACTGTCATTTAAAATAAACAATTGTTGATGAAACTTGGAGACATCATTATACGCCAGAAACTAAAGCATAATCAAAACTATGGACTTCTCTTGATGAACGTGCTCCAAAAAAGGCATAAGCCGTTTTCTGAGCCAACAAGGTTATGGCCACAATCTTTTGGAATTCCCAAAGTGCAATCCTTATTGATTATTTAGAGAAGGGAAGCACAATAACTGACCAATGTTATGCTAATTTATTGACCCGTTTCGATGCACAACTAAAGAAAAAACGAGTGCATTTGTTCAAAAAGAAATTTGTGTTCCATCAAGGTAACGTGCCCGCCATTGCAAACGCTAAATTCAACAAATTGCTGCCCCATCCTCTATATTCCCCAGTTCTGGTTCCGTTAGATATTTTAATTTGAAAAAGTAGTTCGGTGTATAGATTACATTATGGATGTTTTAAAGAAATTGTAAAGGCGCTGGATTAAATGTGTAAATATGCAAGGGAATTATGTAGAAAAATAAAGTAAATTTTGTATCCCAAAACAAGTCAT
>WYDF02036608.1:0-12609 GCA_009867245.2 Adranes taylori | reverse complement strand
AATACATTTCAATAATAATCAAACAAACGAAAAAACTTACGATTCAATATAACAAACTTCCTCTTATATAAAATTTCTCTTGTCACAATTAATAAAAACAAAAATACACGTTGGAATTCCAATTAACTCTTACATAAAACAATTAATGATATTCAAAAAAGTAATTAATAGTAATAAGATAACATCTTTTTGTCCAAATAAAGCCACAGATTTTATCGGTCCGTGGATTAAAAGGGCTGAGAAACTCTGATATAGAAGATAAAATCTAGTACTAAGCGATTCTTTAAATAATTTTCCAAGTAACTCATTAACTAAGCCCTAGACAAGAGGATTATACTTTAAGGGCCCTCCTTCGAATATCAAAGAATGAAGATAACGAGTTAACTATAATTAAGTAATAAATATGAAAAAATATTTAGACATGCCAAATATTTTCTCATAATTTGTCACTTTGTTTTTAATATTTATATGTCAAATCGATTTATATTAAACTTTCTATCTCCTCTAATTACAAAATTTTGTGTATTAAAAATGCCGCAATCCAAAAAAGATTGGACAGTAATATACTCGTGAATGTAAAAAAATATTTTGAGAAAGAGAAGAATGCTGGATATCCCCTTCTTTCACTTGGTGCTATTCAGCAATGAATTGCAGATGCATTATAAAAATAAGTTGTCAGACCGTCTGCTTGCTCACAAAAAGAAAATTTTCCGTCTTCGAGTAAAGCAAATAGACAGATGATCTAGAAAATGCAGTAAAAGAGATATGCTTTATTAGATAAACTACTTTATTAAATAAATGAAAAGCAGTTGCGTGAAATTTCTCTGACTTCACTTTGGAGACTATTAGAATGTTTGGAATTTCGATACAAAAAAGTTGATGAAAGGAAATATTTATGAGAGCAAAGTCATGTATTAGCCAAAAATTGTGAATTCCTTTGAAATTATATGAAAAACCTCAAAAAGGAACTGTTTCAAAACGACAAAATTTGACAGACGATAGGCGGTACTGTACAACACAAGTGCCTACAGATAACAATAGTTATATTATTTTTAGAGCAAGTTGTGACAATGGATTTATAAAGATTTGTAATCAGATATTTACAAAAATTCAAATTATCACGATTCAATAAAGCACAACATTTTTGAAAAAGGATTGAAAAGAGTGTGTTTCGAAATTTAACGGAGCCGTCCATTATGGTTATGGATAACGCTTCTTATCACTCGCAACTTCTTGAACAACTGGCTACATCTTTATGGAAAGAGGAAGAAAGAAAACTTGCTTAAACAAAGAATTTGTTTAAATTATCGTGTGGACGAAATAGCACGCAGATATGGGCAAAGTGTTTTAAGATTGCCACCATATTATTATCAATATAGTCCAGTTGAAACACAAAATTTAACAAGGAAATTCTCTCAACTTCTGGAAATCATGAAGAAACAGACTCACAGACAACTATTACATCTCATAAGTTGATAAGCGTTGAATGTGTTCGAATACAGAAATAAGTTTCTGTGGCCATGTACATATAGACTTATTTTAACTATTTATGACAGATATTATCTTCTAAGGTTAGTCCTGATGACCAGATAGTAACAACCCAAAAATATTGCTTGAATATTACGCCTCACTCCCAGTGTTACTATACTAATGGTATGGAGTATAGTTTATATAACTTCAGTCCTTGCGCGTATAACATTATTTGTCCTTCTCTATTTGTCTGCCTCTGTTTTAGTTACTTTATTTCTTGCCTCTTCTTGATGGCATCAATCTTGCTCAAATTTTTTCGTTCCATGTCCATCAATACAAGTTTTGTATTGTATATAACTTATTGTTACGTGTCATTATTTAGTGCCTCTCGCGGCATTTTGTGTATGTTTATAGTAATTTTTGACTATCTTTGTAGTGTATTTAATCGTAATTACTTTCAAGGTCCAATATATATATATATATTAATGTATGTAAGTCTACTTTTTTACATGCGTCTGATATACAAATAGTCTTATATTTTGTAGTATTTGCAAGTATTTTATTCCCTTGGTTTTATTTTGCTACAATATCCAGCTGATGCATATAAAAATAGTCTACAATATTTTAAATAGGTACTAAACTACCTTGGGACAAATCGTGGCTCATTGAATCGCTATCTGATTCAACGATTTACAACGCTTACTATACCATATCGCACCTACTTCAAGGCGGAACAACGCATGGAAACAAACCGAACGCATTGAATATTAAAGCTGAACAACTCACTCCCGAAGTTTGGGACTATGTTTTCTTTAAAAATGCGCCATTTCCAAAAACAGCTATTAAAAAAGAATCGCTAGATTTGATGAAACACGAATTCAATTATTGGTATCCGGTCGATTTACGAAGTTCTGGTAAAGATCTTATACCCAATCATTTAACGTACTACCTATATAATCACTGTGCTATTTGGCCTCAAGAGGAAGATAAGTGGCCAAAAAGTATAAGAGTAAATGGACATTTGATGTTGAATTCTGCAAAAATGTCAAAATCTGAAGGCAATTTTCTTACGTTAACAGATGCCGTTAAGAAATTTAGTGCTGATGGTAAGCAATGCTTGATTTTTATTTACAATGAAACAAATATTAGCTGACATTAAAGTTCGTGATTCGACAAATACTTTATATTTAAGTAACATTAATAAATTTAGGTACTAGACTTTGTCTGGCTGATGCTGGCGATTCAATAGAAGATGCAAACTTTGTTGAAAGTATGGCAGATGCCGGAATTTTACGACTTTATACTTTTATTGAATGGGTAAAAGAAATACTTGATGCTTCTGATTTAAGATCCGGACCTGCTGATACATTCAATGATCAAGTTTTCCAAAGTGAAATTTATTTAAAGGTAAATAATATTATATGTTTTATGTGTACAACCAGTTTTTAAGATACATGTTCTAAAAAGTGATGAGACGTTGATTAATACGTGCTAACAATTACATTAATTTACATTAGAAATCAATTATTCCGATTTTTTGCAGATAAAAGAAACAGATGATTTTTACAACAAGATGTTGTTTAAGGAAGCTTTAAGAACTGGATTTTTTGAACTTCAAGCTGCTCGTGATAAATATCTGAATCTTACTTCCTTAGATGGTATTCATAAAGGTCTTATTTTACAATACATCGAGGTCCAAGCAATTATTTTATCACCTATATGTCCTCATGTTGCTGAACATGTTTGGAATTTACTTGGCAAGGTATGTATGCAATGTTGCAAATTTTTCTGCATTACTACAAGTCTCCTTTTAAGCTTATACTTTGCAGAGAAATGTCAGTCATTTATTTCACTTTAAAAACGTAATTTTTAAAGAGAAATCAATCTAATTATCAGAATTATTCAATAATTATCTTTCCAATTATTACGTAAAAATTTTCTATAATTGTGCTCTCTTTTGATAAGAACAGCGTTTGCGATTTAATTAGTCTTTGATAGCTCGAATTATGAATCATATCACAGAAGTAATACGAGTTTACAAAGTTAGGCACGAAAGAAATGTTCCAAGAAACAGACCAACTACTACTGTTTTCTCCAAAGCATTTACTGCTGTGGACCGTATAAAATTATTTAGGAAGCTAGACAAAATGGGAAAACGACGAAACGGACACAAAATTTTCAATTATATTTGAAAATAGGACAGGATATACAAAACGAATGGCTTTTATAGTTAAACTAATGGAAACACTACAAGACTCGATGTTAAGGCCCATTTTAGATTATTATTCATAAAATTGCTACTGAGTATATCCGATTGATACTTTTCACGGGAACAGGTCTGGAATACATAAACTTAGCAAGATCTAAACTTATTTAAATCTTGGAGAGAAAATAAAGTCAATTGGAAAATGTATATGGAACAAATGCAAAAGAAATGAAGAAAATAAATAAAAAAAGAAAGAAAATATCTAACGTATTTTACCATATTTTTATAAAAACTATTATTAAACAAGAACTGAGGCATGTAAAATATTTTTTGATTAACGTATTCTGATGAAAATGGAGCAAATGGGGTAAAAATATGGGGAATTTAATTTTAATACGGGTTAATGAGTACAAAATTACTAATGATTTTAGCTGACTTTCCCAATGAGCAGTTTACCTTATACAAGACATATAATTAAATCTTACCTTGAAGAAATATTGAGAAGTTGTGTTCTTTTCAGAAACGAATAAAACTTACTTAAAACTCACACATAAATAAACCCGGAATAAAATGCGTTCAGTCCCATTTTTCGCAAGTTACTTTGAGCTTAGAACCTAAACTGACGCGACTTTCCTTTTTCTCCGCTATAATAGTACAAATTTTCCCAAAAAGAATGAATCGATTTCATGGCGCAATTACTTGTACTTCAGTTCTCAAGCATCGTTATGTAATGAGTCAGTGACCATTTGAAGGTAATTCGTTTATCCTCGGATGTGCGAGTTCTCGACGAAAGGCGTTCTTGAGTTCTCGGTGCATGCTTTGCGAAGACGATTCGACATTAATTGGACCTCTCCTAATAACATTTGACAATAGTAAGAGAGGAAATAAAAATTCATTGTAAGAGGAAAACTTGTGACTTGCCTTAGTTTTGTATCACTTTTCTTTCATAGAATAATGCGTAATGAAATCGATTCATTCTTTTCAAATAACCCTATATAATATGAAAAATGCTTTATTACATTAAAATTGAAACATTATTTTTTAGAGCTTCATTACAATTAATTTAAACTTATATTTGTAATCACAATTTCGTAATATTTATACCTGAGATGGAATGAACTTGTTACTTGTTTCTAGAAATCAAGTATTGTTAAAGCAACTTGGCCGCAAGTTGGTAACATCGATGAACTGAAAATTAAGACTTCCGAATACTTGATGGAAGCGGCACACTCGTTCCGTGTGCATTTAAAGAATTTCTTACAAGGCGCTAAGGCAACGAAAAACCGCAAATCTACTGCTAAGATAGATCAACCTGATATAATTGAAATATGGGTTGCTAAATCTTTTCCCGCATGGCAAACTTGTATTCTGAAAGCTTTGAAACAAATATATGAAGTGAGTTATATGAAGTGATTACATATATTGTTTTGACCAATTAAATTTTTTTTAATTCAGAAACATGGTTCTCTCCCGGATAATAAGACGCTTTCAATGGAATTGTCGAAATTTGATGAGCTAAAGAAATATATGAAACGTGTAATGCCATTCGTGCAAGTTACTCGTGAGAAAATGGAGCAAATTGGTGTTAAAGCATTAGCTCTGTCTCTAGATTTTGATGAAGGGGAAGTTCTCGAAAAGCATCGTATTTATTTAGCAAATACTCTTGATGTAAGAATTTGTATATCTCAGAAGTTGCATTATGCACAGACTTTGCAAATTTTCGTACCATAAAAATTGAGAATGGAATATTCAGAAGTTATAACTAATCACTAATGACACCATTTTTCTCATTAAATGTTTAGATTAACGAAGTTACTATAAGATGTACTGACGAGCCAAATACTCCAGATAAAATGAAAGAATGCTGTCCGGGTCAGCCATATGTAAACTTCATGACTAAGGATGGAATACAGATGAAATTTATTAATCCAGAACCACACAATGGTTTATTTACAGTCAACCTGAAAATTTGTGATGGAGACAGTTTTAATAAAGTCGTTCAAAATTTATGCAAAACTATTCGAAAAGGTATTTATTTTGAAACATATTTTGGTATTATATTTTGTGGCAAGATAATTTATAGCATTAACTAATTCTCTTTGTTAAATATAACTACAGATGTCATGCTATTTATTGTTTTCATTATTTATTCATTTATTTGTTAACAGATAACTCCATTAAAATCAAGTAACTTATAATATAATAATATTAAAACAGAAAAAACTTACAAAACTACATATGAGAGGAAAATATATACATACTTGGATAGTGTAGAAAAAAATTAAAATAGGATTTTTTTAAATTCTTAGTGACTGAAAATTTACAAGATTAGATAGAGGCCATTAATTAGAATATTAAATAAGAGATAACGGATAATCACATTGAGGGACCACAGACGTAACATGTGTGAATCAACATACGATTTGATCAATTTTCATCTTTCTAAGTTCGACCACGTAAAAAGTTTGGAATCAATTTGTCACTAAAACCAAAAGTGTCCAGTTTAAGTGACTAACATAATCACTAATTACAACAAAACACGCCAAGAAATAACCACATCAAAAAGAATAAAACAAGTAGCAACACAAGGGTCTATATTAGAACCGCCAAAAATACAATCCCATTTTGTTTTATATGCGAACGTAACAGTGTCGAATATTTCAAAATGTGGATTGCAAAATCATCTTGACTGGAGGTTTAAAGCGCACTAAGCCATGGCTTACGCAAAGTGAACTGCTTTTAAACGAGGAGAAAAGTGCATATCTCAATTACAAGATGGACAAATGGGAGCAACCTGATGAACTTAAAAGATTCCACAAAAACAAGTTAGCAACTCTGATTATTTCAGGCGAGACATTGATACCGGATTGTCATTAATTTAATTAACAATCGCAATAAGCTAATAAATCATCAATTCAATGAGCAATCAGCCAGTATGATATATAAATTAACTAATTAAACCTAATTCAAGTTTCTTCAAACAACTGACTATTTAAACATGTTATTGCGTACAATATAAGTGTTTGAGTACTTTATTATAATAATCAAGAACAGCGAATTCTAACCCAACCCTGTATAATCTCTACAAGACCATATTTTATGTTACAAAGAAACAGAATCAAATCTAAAAAGCAGTATAGTAGTTAAAAAGTAAACAAAAACGTTTTGATTCCTAATTCCACGATAATTCCTCACATTATATCTATCGCCAGTTTTAAAGATTGGAACAAAAAACTTTGTTTTCAAAGTGTTGGAAATTTACCACAATTTAAAGATAATTTTAAGAAATAACAAATAGATCTATGTTATTTAGGGTTAATAGCCTTATAAGTATTGAAAATAAGCAAATTAACATATCATGTGTCCTAATGAAAACCAATTACATAACTTCGAAATTCTTTATTAATTCGTTAAAAATTGTAGGTAAAGAACATATCAACTTATGGAGATATGAAGATCCATTAGGTGAATTCAAAATTCCGTTATTCAACAATCCCGTGAAAGATAAAGTATTAATAAAGAGGTCTTCAACTTTTGAAGTTGATTTAAAGGAAAATCTAATCTACATTGTTGATAGTGGTAAGAAAATCGAGCTAGGGAGAACGTTAACTTATTTAATTAAGTCGAATGATATTAAATAATGAAATTGTTATAATTTTTTATGTTTGTTTGCAATAAAATATTTTGATATCATTTACATCATTTTTATTTCGCAATACTATAGATTAGAAATCATTTATCGCTGATCACAAATAGTCCTTAAAATAGTGCCTGATTATCCTAAAATTCAGTTACCTGGAAACAATTGTTAACAATATTGGTGGTGCTACTAGCGTCAATAACATCGGGAAATGTGATAAGTAGTGATTCCTTTGGGACAGTGACAATGAAATGAAGAATAGGCTACCGATAAAATGTAAAGTACTGATGGTCTAGACAGCCAAGAAATAAAATAAAAAAAGATAATCAGATGCAATAATTACGGATAACAATCAACATGGTTTACAAAAAATTAATTTCATACACGATTCATCTCAGAATGTTGGCAGTGATAACCCAGATACACATACTGTAATCTGGGTCAACACTCATATAGCAAAGACGAAACCTGGCTAGAGTATACCAAGTTCGATCTCACTATTGAGCAATAAATACCTCTTAGGAAGGAAGTATTAAGTTCATTGCATTGCCTATAGATGAATCCTAATATTTTTCTAGATTTCACGGATATTGAGTTAATGTGTTCGTCAAATATAAGTTTATGATCAAAGATAACCCCTAAATCCTTAATACAATTAACGCTTTCGATAGAATGATAATTTAATCTATATACTGTATCTTGATGGAGACGTTGATTAGTTTTATGAAACTTCAAGTGTGATATCGGACTCTCATTAATTAATAATCACAATAAGCAATTCCTTAATAAATCATAAATTAAATTAGAAAACCTCTAACAATATATCTAAATTGACTAATCTAATTCATCAAAGAAATATAATATACAATTAAATATAATATAATATACAACCTAATCATAATAAATTAGTTAAATCAAAAAACAAATATAAATCATACAATATATAATCGTTCGCATAAAAGGAACCATCCAGGCCAGTGATCCAACAGACGCAATTTTCGAGTTGTCTTTGGGTGGCTGAGAGAACCCATTCGCGCTAGTCCAAAGCTTTAATTCTGAAATAAGACCTAGTCAATTGCTTTTGGTCAGCGAGAAATGATCGCAGCCAGTATTGATCTAATCTTAAAACGCTAGAGTAAATTAAAATTCTACAAAATAAAATTCGACTTCTGAAACAAAAAAGGATAAGTATCCGATGACACATTGCTGAATTTTACGATTCCCAAATAATTATCACTTTCTTCTACTCTTATTCTCGTACTATTTTCCCATTATCCTTGACATCGATACAAGATATGGAGTCACACGAGAAGAAGTTGCCTAGAACAAGGACATCACCGACGCCAATTTCAGTACTTCGGCAGAGGCCAAATTCATTCCGACAACGTAGATTATTAGTCAATATCCTCAACATCATTATTCATTATCAAAAAGCCATTCATAACGTTTCAATGCATTTCTACACCTGCCCGCATATCTACGAAAATCCTACAACTACAACGCATTGTTAAAGTTCTACATCTTCCAATGTTCGATTCGATCTTCATCCACGTATTATTCAATCAAGGTTCATTTATTTAACACGAGTCAACTTCAACGCCGTTGGTATAGAAAAGAAGTTTATTCCAGAACCGTACTCATAGCTGAAGACAAATTATACAATAAAATACGTACAATCATATTTAGTTCGTTACTCTGTATTTGCTTTATTGTTTGAAATGGAAGAGAACTGGCCTGGCCTAGAAGGGAACCAACCTAACAAATTTTGAATTATATTTAGAATCAACATTATTGTCAGTCATTTAGAATCACGCTTCGAGTCATATATTTGCAGTTATAAATACTAGGACAAACCAAACTATTTAAACTTATTGCCTTTCTGTATTTTGTCAAATAAGAAATTACGTACTTTATTATGCAAATTAGAACAAACAAATTCCTAACCCAACCTGAATCTCCTGCAAGAACAAATTATGTTACAAACAGAATAAAATATAAAAAGCAGTATACTAATTAAACAAAATTAGGATCCTGCTTTGATTAAATCAATTAAACCTGTAACAATTGGTAGCACTGAGATTCAGATATAAATTGTTCAAATTTACGCATTCAGTAAAATTGTTCAGTTCATTTTGAAGCACAATACAGTCATCTTTGGATTTAATTTCCAGAAATATTATTATGTCATCAGTAAATATTAAAAGCTTACACAAGTTAAAACACCTAGCGACTTCATTAATAAAAATATTAAATAGTAAGGGTATGTATGACCCCCTTGTGGGACAGCAGATAGAGCCCTTATAGGGTTTAATACATAATTACAAACTTTCACACATTGAGTTCGTCCAGAAAGAAAGCTACCAAACCAGTTGGGCAGTCGAGGGTGAAAGTCAATTCTACCTAGTTTTCGTATTAATATATCGTGGTCGACACGATCAAATTGCCTTTGAAGTCAGTGTAAATTGAATCAACTACACTTCCTCTTTCAAATGCCTAATCCGATAATTTTTGTACATCACTAGGTTGGTAAGAGTGGAGTATGCAGGCCGAAAACCGTGCTGTTCGACAAGTAATGCCCTATTACATTTCCAGTATAGGGCATCAAACATGAGCGCACCGAATACTTTAGGAATAACTGACTGCTTAGGCACTACGATAGCTGCTAACATCATGTTTATCACCTTTCTTAAAAATTGGAACAATAAAGCTAACTTCTCGCCTAAGAGGAAACGTTTTATTTCTGTGATAAGTTGAAAATCAAGTGTGCTAAACGAAACTGGAAAGATCCCAATTTTTTCTTGATAAATTTAGGTACATAGAGTTCAATTACTGAGTACAACAGGTCATAAAAGATTCCGACCGCATCATCTACTGTCAGTGATGAAAGAAGCGTAGACCAAGTTATAGATGAAAGTGCATTGTTAATGCTAATATAAGCCGCTGCTTTCCAATCAGATACTGATTCAGATGACTACAGGGTGGCAACACCTGTAGTTCTTTGCGTAAGTTCAGCTATTACAGAGAAAACATTGATTTTGGAAGCTGCTCGTCAACCTCTACATTACAATTTACACTGTTAATATTGGTGAAACAAACATCCAGAAAAGCTCTTCTATCATTCGCGTTGTTAACAAGTTGTTTGAAATGTTGCTTATAACTTCTGAAGATGTTGGTCCCATCGAGAATATAATCTTACAATGAAACAGTATTAAGAGCATTGCTATGACTTGCATTCGCTAATTCTATAAAAGGGAGTTATATTTTTATAATCAATAGTGGTTCTTAACCTTTTTATATTTCGGACTCCGAGAAGTAACCCAAAAGATTTCGAATCATAAAATCGAAGTTTTTAATTTTGTGAGCCCTTAAGATCCTTAGGGGTGTCATGTCGAATGGTTAAAACCACATCTTTATTCCAAATATTTAAGTTTTTCGATTTACGATAAATATCCCAAATTCTATGAAACGAAAATAAAGTAAATCACTCTAACTTTTATAGTGTAAAAATTTTTAATATAAAAATACAATTTTAATATTAAACATTTAAAAAAATATACATTATACATAGAATAACGATCTGATTTTTCTTACATCAAATTTAATACTTAATATTTAAAAAAGAAAATATATGCGACATATTCAAATAGGTGTAACTGTAACTTTTATAATCAATTGATTGTTAAGAATGAAATCCTGTTCTAACATGTCTTCAATCGCAGCGAATTCTGTGTATCCAAAGCCTTTTGGGTTCATATCGCTGATAGGTCTTTTAAACGCATCTAATTCCGGTCGTGTCATCATTGTTTCCTTTATGTTTCGAAAGGACTGACTGAGGAAATGTGAAAACCAAATAAGAACGTGACGTAATAATCGAGTCGTCAGAGCCATATGAAAACTTCAAAAATACCCAAAAAAATGTACCGAATGGAACCTGGTCTTATCAGTTGCTGATATATTATAGGAACAAATGAAACTGTAGACACTGATGATCGGAACTCCATTAGAATGTTCCACTAGAAAAGAACTGCGTTTCTTACACAGAAAAGGAGTAAATTCCATCGATATCGATCGTCAAATGAAGCTATAATGAATACGGAATTCCAATTAATATTTAAAAAATTCAAAAACGCAGTAATTTTCGCTTCTGACGGCAAGCTGACTAAGCAAATTGGATTGTAATGATTTGGGCATTGTAACGATCTCTTTAGATTCAAAAAGGGTAATTTTGAAGAACTATATGTCTGATGAAGCTACTAATATCTGTCCTGAAGAACACTCTCATTCTGTACTTACAGCAAATGCATTCTGTTGCACGTACTGCGATAGTAATCCTCATAAGACTAGAAATGTACCATATTTTTCTTAGTATTTTTGACTTTAATGCACTGTGGGTGCAAAGAGCACTGGGAAAATGCAAAAAAAAAGTGCAAAATAAAATGCAAATATAGTCGAACAAGCTTGATCTCTATTGCCGCATTGTACTTATTGAGTGTGCAAGAAAAGTAGCACTTTTTAGACGCACCTCGAGATTGCATTTCCAGGTATGCCAGTTCCAAGTGATTATCATGTTTTTGGTCTAATTTAAAAAGGCTGAAACTTCAGAGAAATGAAATCATTCAGGTGGTGCATAGTGGATGTACACACAAACAAGGGAGTACATAAAATGTAATAGGAACGCACTAAACCGAACTTTAGCTTTTCACATTGTTTCAATTTACTTTGTTTTATAACGTTTTTGAGGTTTTCATTTGGCTCTGCCTCGTAGTGCATTAGGTAAGTTACAATTTTCTCATAAATAATAATGTAAATATATTATATATCAACTTTTTAAATCAACTGAATTACTTTTAATTAAATAATGTTATGAATTTGAAAATTTGTTAGGAAGATTAGTATTTACTAGTATATTAATAGTATTGCTTATTAGATTTTAGTTTTGAGTATAGTAATCAATTTCTATATCTGTATTTCTATACCCAAAGATTTTAGTAAATTTAACTGAACAAAGAAAATTAAAAAAAACCAAAAAAACAACTATAATAAAATGGAAATATCCCTGTTAGTATACATAAAATTCTAAAACTTACATTGGGTGTATAATACTGATAGTAATTCTACCACTAAATGGCCAGTCAAGTGTATTATCGTGTTCAGTTCTCATCATATGAACTAGAATTGCTAATGAATTCGAATCCTTGGGTGATAAATTTATCCTAATGCATAACCTAGAACAAGACTTTATAAATTTATTTAGGAATAGTATAATACTGATGGTTAATATGCTTTAATTATT
>WYDF02036597.1:0-12609 GCA_009867245.2 Adranes taylori | reverse complement strand
ATATTAACCTAAGTTAATTCATTAATAATACTATCTTTCTTGTTATTTATAATAATAAATTCAGAATTCTAACCTATTATTTATTAGAATTATTTATTTCTTGGCATAGAAGCAAATAATTAGCGTAAAATTTTTAGATAAAGTAATTAGTATTTCACTTTAAATCATCTTTCTTAGTTGATTTAATATCAGACTTTTTAAAAATGCTTATAAACATGAAAAAATACTTTTAAGTTACTTTCACGTAATTTTTCTTGTCGCAATTAGGGAAATATATCAAAATTTTGTAACTTAAAAATATTATGTTTCAATAAAAATGTATACCTTTAAACACAAAGTATTTAAACCTTTTTAAGGAAAAGATTTAAATACTTTGTGTTTACAGCTGAATTTTTTTTTATTGGAACATAATTTTTTTCTTTTTTATTAAGGTACAAAAATTTTATATATTTCCCTAATTGCGACAAAAAAATAACGTAATGGTTGCAACTTAAAAGTGTTTTTTCATGTTTATAAAAAATTTAAAAAAAATCTGATTAAATCAACTATCAAAGTTTGTTTAAAGTGAAATACTAATTCCTTCTATGCTATAATTTTATGGTAATTATTTGCTTTTATGATAAGAAATAAATAATTCTATTAAATTATAGGTAAGAATTCTGACTTTATTATTATAAATAATAAAAAATGTAATATTATTCATGAATTTTTGTTAAATAGAATTTAGTTGAAGAAGGGCGGTAAAGAAAGAAAAGTTATAACTTTAATCATATACTAGGAATATATTTTAAACATGCATACGATATTCCAGTAATGTTCTGAAATCATATTGGATATGCATAGGACATTCAAGGAACATTATTCGCATGTTCAAAATACATGCTTACTGCATGTACATGGAACATAAAAAAGTAAAGTAATGTGCAGAGAACATGCTTATCACGAATATCTCACATTCAGGGATGTTCTATGAACACTCAATATACTTAAAATCATATGCGTAGTATATGCTCAGAATAGTTTTGTGCTATCAGGGTATCCATATGATCTTTTACTAGGATTCCCGAGAAGTTATTTTGATTAATAAGTCCTACTACAATTTGTTCTTTCGTTTCCCTGAAACTCAGTTTTAGTGGTTGGCATAACACATGCTTATCATGTATATAACTTATCAAGCTTTCATTATATACCTGTTTACCTCGCCTCATTCGTTCCCAACGTTCAGTCGTACTCACCATATTTATAAATGTACGCGTAAATGCTCTTTCGAAATCTGCGAACGTGTTAATTTTATTTCTTCGCGCCGAATACCATGCTTTTGCGCCTCCTTTCAATTTACATCTTGTCATTTCGAGGCAAACATTGTCTTTCCATTTATTCAAATGGGCAGATGACTTTATCTGTTCAAACCAATCCTTTGCTCGAATATGGTCATCTTCCCCGTCGAAATAGGTTAACAATTCTGCAGTCATCGTCACCGGCTTATTACCGCTACTCATTTTTCCCTCCATGAGGCTCAGCATTCGACTCATTTGTACCAATAAATTCTGTATAACATCCTTTTGGTCGCCTACTTTCCCAGCCCAATTATGGTCGTTTCCCAACAATTGCGCAATGTCGCGTCATTCATACTTTGCCCAAGATTCCAACCATTATTCGCGTTTTCCTCGTCACTCAGCCTGTGAACGTCAATCAGCGAATCCTTCGGTCTACCTTCCTGGCTACCAATGCCTCCAAGGATAACATCTTTATTCACGTTTACTCGCCATTTTTTTTCCACTCACATCCGAAGAAAATACGCACAAATGATTTACACTCCCGTTACTAACTTCACGAATCGAATCCCGAATCATACTTCTGGGATTGATAGAGTCAAAATTGAATTAAAGACGTGTTTTCCTTAATTAACGAAAGTATATTCAACGTATTATAATAAATGAAAATAATGTAATATATATATTGTCCGTGTAATATATGTTTTCCTGCACGCGCTTTTTCCTCATTTTTTGTTCAAAGATGACGCCCCTATCGCTCTGTCAAACAAAACGGAAGAGAGCTGTATTCCCGCCAGCGTTACTTAAATTTAAATTTTTGTTCCTATCATTATTAAGGAACAAATTTTTGTCCTACTATCATTGTTCCTATCTTTGGTTAAGTTTCTGAGATAGACCGCAATGTTTGCAAAACAAAAAACACCCTGTATATATGTTAAATTGTTATTTTAGAAAAAAAAATTCAAACAAAATCGGCTTTTATGTAGAATAAAGTTTATTCGAATGTCCTATTTTTTATTGTTCCTGAGATATTTCAAAAACTTTGTTGAAGTTCAAACGTGGCAACACCAATGCCTATACAATTTGGCAACATCAGAATTTCTTTATTCGATGCATTATGTGTGCAAAATTTCAGCGTCTTACTTTGAATACAAAATTTCTGAACAAAAAAATGGCTCCTGTCCGCCATATTGGATTCATAAAAAAATCCCAATTTCATCCAGATTGGTCCCATAGGGAAGGAGAAATTCTTGAACACACATCCGTACGGACGTACATACATACGTATACGTACGCACATCCACCGATCAAGAAACGGTGTAAAGTAAAATAGAAAAATTTGTCTAAACATGACTCCTATATCTTTCATATACCTATAGGTATTAGAAATATAAAAATACAGATAAGACGGAAAACATCGTACATATTTGATTGTTCAATTTGGATTATCTTTGAAGTACCACTTTTCTAGAAACAATGGCTAAGCTTTAGTAAAAATTTCATTACTGCCAGAAGTTGTAACAAGCTAATATCATTCTTGATTAAAATATCCCTTGATGGATTTCAGTTGTTTTTAATGGATTGTATTACACGGAAGTAACACATTAATCGCATTTTTGTTTTTCAAAAATATAATCGCAACTACTACTAAATCTATTAGTAATAGTTGCACTTCCATTTATTAATAATACTGTTGGTAATTCCAAATCATATTGAACTTTTGCAAGGTCGAAAATATGAACGAAAAATCATTTGCGTTCTCGCTTTGACACACGGATATTGCCAAAGGATGAAATACTTTGTTCTTGTCGCTAGTTCTAGCTACTATTAAACGATGGTGTTGCCAAATCATTTTGTAAATTGGATCAATCTGCACCATGCTTGATTAACCATACGATACCACCTGTGATGACATCTCTGTTATTGCACCAGTCATGTAATTCGTTACTTCAAGTAGATGGTCCATCTTCTGCTTCAATGGCTTCTTCGAACTCCTTTCATCTAGTCCAGTTCCGTATCTTGAAGCGAGTTTTCTTTTACGTGTTGGTTTCTGTTATATGTTGATCTTTACCATTATCCACAAAGTTATTAACAAATTTTGCTTGTTTCATAGCACTGCAAAAACAAATTCCAAGCATGTGATTAGTAATAGACTTCATCTGATGTATGTAACTGTTTTATAAAGTTATAGGGCCACCACGAATATCGCAAACTATACCATTATCGTGAGAATATTATAATTCTTGTCGTACTACATTTTTAGTCGTAAAAATATTTTATTTGTCGTGTATTACATTTTTAGTCGCGAAAATATTTTATTTGTCGTTGAATTACAATTTTTGTCGTGAATTACAATTTCTGTCGCGCTAAATACCAATTTTAACGTGCAGGATACTAATTTTATCGAGCAATCAATAAAATGAACTGAATTGAAATTTGACAGCTATGCAATTACTATTAATCAATTGTATTAAAAATAGCGAAAAAAAATTACGAAAAATATTTACCCATAATTCGTTTTGTTACTTTTCAATTCGTTAAATACAAATATTATTCTATATTATACATTAGGTACCATCAGTAGTATATTTGAAATTTGGATATTTAAAATTATTTCCAGTTATATCTCTCCAATCTTAACTCACAAATATTGATTTTGAAGATATTCTACAATTTTTAAAATGTGTTACAAATATGTTTAAATTGGAATCCTTCATAGATTATGTATAAAAACTTTTAAACTAAAGCAATTAATGGTGAATGTATTACTCAAAAGTTCATCCTAGTGCATGATATAACCTCACTCTTTTAGTTTTACTTTGGAAAATATATGGGTTTTCAGAGTTTCTCTTGTAGAAAAATAGAATAATAGTGTATTACTCTTCTGTAATACAAAGTTCTAAATATCTAAGATGTCAAGGCCTGAGTATTTAGCACCTCCTGAAATAGTAAGTAGTAAAGAAATAGTAGTAAGCACTCATTCTGTAGGTATAGTTATTATAAAAATTTGTTTTTTAGTATTATAATGAAACAGAAGCAAAGAAATATACACAGAAGTAAGTTATACACTTATATATTGAATAATGTATTATTTATTTTATTACTTAACGCATGATTGGTGAACATACGTTTTGGTGTTCGAAAAGTTTCAAATATGTAAAATTAATGTTTACTATCTCATGATGGATAACTTCTGACAATATTAAGCTACAAACAATGCTTCAGTTTTTACGATATAATTTCCAGTATTTATTTTATACAGATGGATATTAAAACAAATTAATAGTTTGATTGTATAAAATAAACAAGCGTTATTATATTGAAACCTGTTTTCTAGTTAGTACGTTTCAAATAAACACTACATCAATTTAAAATTTGTCATTTTTTGTTTCAAGTTCTCGAATTATCGAAATCCAGTCTCAGATGAGCGAAAGAGCATTGGAATTATTGGCTTTACCCGAAGACACACCTTGTTTTGCTTTGGATGTTGGTTGCGGTTCAGGTTTAAGTGGAAGTGTTTTGGAGGATGACGGACATTTTTGGGTTGGCATGGACATCTCGCAGTGTATGTTAGGTAAACATCATTCAAACTTTTTTGTATAGATATGTAATTTAGAAATACTGGAAGATTATTTTGTTTCTATAGTTTGTAGTATTTAAGCCTTGTATCTATTTGATTTAATAAAAATCAAATGTCTAATTTTGTATTCGCTCAAATAGGCTTAAATTTTAAACATTAATGTATATAATGCATATATTCTACTTCCATAATCAAAATCGTTAATTTATTAAAATTGACATAAACTATTTCTACTTTAAATAATTTTTTAACTCTGTATATCGTACCGTGTCGTAGTTGAACTAGAAATGATGAATTTTGATTTCGCGAAGTTTTTGTTTTCATTAGACCAATCAAGTATAATGTTTTTAAATTCAGATGTTGCTCTTGAACGCGAAGTGGATGGTGATTTACTCTTATCTGATATGGGTCAGGGTTGCCCGTTTAAGGCTGGTTGTTTCGACGGCGCTATCTCAATTTCAGCTCTACAATGGTTGTGCAATGCCGATAAAGCCACACACAATCCTGTACAACGGCTCCAGAAATTTTTCAGCACACTGTATTCGTCATTAGTAAGTCTATCTTTGTATTTTTACATACAAGTGTCTCTAAAGGAGACCGTCATACCCCATGCGTCAACCACGGAGGCCAAATGTCATTCTGACACAACAGTACAGGAATCGAATTAGGAATAACAGTTTCTATGTATTTCTTTATTATATTTTAAAAAACATTACGAATAACATTATGATACATTAGATCACTGTTTCTCAACCAAAAAACACACCGGCAACGACCAAAATATATCATTTTCTAATGCAGATTACTAAGAATAATTGTTGGTTCAGTTTTTGCAAAAAAAAAATGCAAAAAAGCTATTATTTGATACAATCATTTTTATATTTATCTTTTATTTTACTTATTGCTAAAAAATATGAAATTTACTCAGAAAAGCATTGACGAATATTGAAAACAATACTATTTTAGAGTTTTTATTTGCCTGTAATGTGTTTTTTTGTACAGTTTTTAAAACATTATTACCTTTTTTTAAAAGGTAATAATGATTTTTCATAAACATAAACATGATTTTTCATGATTACACATGATTTTTCATTTGTCGGCACTGAATGAAGGGATTTTTAAAAAGATTTTCAATAAATTTGTTTTATACCTCAAAGAAGCATGAAGAGTTCAAACTTTTTAAATCATAAAATAATTATTTTTTAACTTTCTAAAATCGATTTACTCAGTTTTACTAAAGTAACAAGATCACTAAGTTTGATTGAATTCGGTTCAGTGGTTTCCGAGTAAAAGGTACACAGATTTTAAAGAAAAACCGCCAAGTTAGTAACACTCTTAATTTTATGTAGTTTCATTAATATGTCCATAAAATATTAGGCTGATAATTTACTTCTAGGGCGAATTGTTTCTTGAAATTGTTGTAATTTCCTTTTAATTCGAGTAAATAATTAAAAGTTTTGTAATTGTTTATAAATAATTAGATGAATACCGAATGTTTATAAATGTACTTCATTTTTCTATAAGTAGATGTTTATAAATAACTTGATTTCATCCTTTTCTATCCTGACTACCATTTCTAAGGATATATGACCCCACAGTTTCCCCTTTCCCCTTTCTTGACTTTATATGCAATTCTATAAGTCTAACCTATCAGGTTTTTTCCTTAATGGAGTTGATTTCCGAATAGGAATATGCTCTAGCAATTTGTCAGATATTAACTCTATCATGTACATTAGAAAAATTTGAACTAGTAGTAGGTAATTTAGAATTTCCATTTGACTGTCACTAGTTGCAATGCCTGACTAAATACCTATCAAGAATCTGGTAACCGAGTTTTTCAGGAATTTATTCATGAGGAGCATGATGTGAAATGACACGATTGGAATGAGGTATGTTATAATTTTGATTCAACATTTTAGGTATGGATTCTACAATTTTACCGAAATCGTAACCGAAATCCCATTTGTGGTTTCGTGAAGAATGGTTAAGTACAGCCACCCTGTCATTTATTTCAAATTTTCTAACTTTAAATGGTGACTCATTAAGACTTTGAATTTTTAAATCGGGTATAATCAGATCTAATCGAATTCTAATTTCTCTATTGAATATTAGATTCGTAGTATCATGAGGTGTTGTGCGATATTGTAAGAGAAACTTTTGTAATTCCCTTTTCTGATCATTGAAATTCATACTGAAAGCACTAAATTGTTTTAACGATTGTTTAAAACTTTGCACGTTACGTTCCGCCATTCCATTTGTGGCAGAATGGTATGGAGCGGTAAATTGATGAAATATTCCATTACTGAGTAAGAAATTTTCAAATTAGAATGATTTTAATTGGGGACCGTTATCGCTGACAAGTGCTTTTGGTATTCCAAAACAACTAAAAATTTTCCGACATAAACTTATAGTAGTATTTGCATTAGTATTTGGAATTATGTGCATTTCCGACCAGCGTGTATAAGCATCAACTAAAATAAAATAGTATTTCCCGTTTATTGGATCGGCGAAATCTATATGACTGCGTTTGAATGGATAAGTAGCTTCTTCCCATGGACTAGAAACTGGATTTGGACCATTTCTAAACTTTTGACAATCTGTACAATTTCGTACTTCTAGTGCCTCCGCCTATACCGGGACTGCATACAGCAGAGCTAAATGAATGACACTAACGAGGACTTGCCGTTTTGAGGTGCTAGGCCTCTTCGCCGTGGCATGAGTCTTTTCAGGTTGGTCGCTTGGTCCATGGCTTTTGATGCAACCTTGTGCATGTGCTCAGTAAATTACAGATTTTTGTCCAAAGCGATATTGAGGTATTTTATGCTGGTTGATGTTTTAACTTCCTGTCGGGCGATTCAAAGCTGGACCTTTCGTATTTTCCGCTGAACACAATAGTTTCCCTTTTCTCTGAAGTAACTTATAGGCCGTGCTCTCTTAGCCACCTTACAACAACTTTTATGGAGTTGTTTAAAGCTATTTCCAGTCGGGACTCCTTCCTAGCTACTCTTTTTATAACAACGTGCCTGCAAATATTATATTTTACGAAAATCTTGTTTGACTAAGATTTCGTACAGCAGGTTACATAAGAATGGTCCCAGAAGTTTTGTGAGTCTTCCGGTGCTGGGTATATTATGCTCCGATGGTTGAAGTAGTTGTCTATGATCTTGAGTAGGTATATGGGCATATTATGTTTAATTGCTGCCTCGAGGTTTTTGTTCCAGTTTGCGGAGTTGGACGCGTTTTTGACGTCCATCGTCAACATCGCGCAGAGTTTCCGCATGTGTGGCGTTTTAGCTGAAGCCTTCTTTTGCGAGCTTCACTACCTTCTGGATTGCGTTGACCGTGGATTTTTCCTTTTTAAAGCCGAACTGGTTTATAGCAAAGCATCCAAGATATGTATCCAGCTCTCCAACGCCCCTAACAGGATTCTCTCGATGACGTTTGGCATGGTCTTGAGTAGACAGATTGGCCGATTGATGTTAATAGCTGTTTGCTTCTGGCCCTTGGGTATTAATATGAGTCCAGGAATTCCCTTTTTTCTAATCATCTATTGAACACGTGCAAAAGGGCTCTGCTGCTTACTTCTAGGAGGCTTCTTATCACCTCGTTGGGGATGTTGTCAGACCCCGATGCTTTCCCCGTTTTGTATGCCCTAATTTCATTCCGTGGCCGCTTCTCTGTAACCAGTGTAATTTCATCTATACTACCGTTTATGTATACGTGTATCGTATTCCTATACTACCGTTTATTTTGCCCTGGGGCCTTCATCTAATGTTTTATTCCTGTTTCATATTCCTATTGTCTTATTTTCTGCTTCCTGTGATTTTTAGTTAAACCGCAGAAAGAGTTGGGACACTCTGTATTCTAGTAGACACTATATAGGTCATCTGCATACTTTGTACTTGATGGCCGGCTATTGTTTAGGTGTGCATTAAGTCGTCAACTACAATAGACCAGAGCAGCGGTGATAGAACTCTCCCTTGTGGACATCCCTAGGGGCTCTGACCCTTATAATCTTCTGCCCTAAACATGCATCTACTTTCTGATTTTGCAACATTTAATTGATCTACGCAATTATCGGCTTTGAAACGCCCTTATTACGTGGATTTTCTCTATGGGTTCATATGTGGTCTTATCAAAAGCCATCTCTATGTCAAGAAACGCACAGGGTGCCGTTTGTTTTGCTTCCATTGATTTCTCAATTTTACTCATTAGCGTATGATTTTGTTTCTCAGAAACTGATCCAACACTTTTTCCATTCCTCTCAGCCGAAACGACGTTAAGCTGATTGGTCTATATGCCTTAGGAAGCATCTCCGTTTTTCCACCCCCTTCAGTCTTAGAATGCTTTAGTGTCCTTTAGTGTCCTTTAGTCTCTCTCCTTTAGGTATACAAACTTTGTTAATTTCTTTCTAGCTGGTTGGAATATATCCAAACATGAAGATGAATTTGTAACGTAACAACAAGTGTGATCATATGTTTTCCAGGCACCTTTGTATTAGCGCATGGAAAATACCATCTCTCCTGGAGATTTGAATGGCTTGAAGGTTTTCAATGCTCATTCTACTCTCTCAGTTTGGAATTTTTATTCGCTAGTTGGCAGGTTCTAGAGGTCACTGCTACCACCATTGGTATCGCTTTAGTTTCTTCCAGATCACCGTAACCAATTTTGAGGCACCCAGGAGAGTGATTGCTCATTAGCAGCTCTAACGTTTTCTCGGCGTTCTCAGTGAGGTTTCCGTCTGGCTTTGGCAGATTACTCATGCAATTCTTTAGCTAGGATTTCCTGCATTCTCGCCGCTGTTGGTACGTTGTTAATACCTTCACAGAAGCTTTACCATGTCTTTCGCTTAGACTCTTCTTAATTGCCATATTATATTCGGTAAGAAACACTCTGTAGCCTTCTCAGATTCTTGTGCATAATTTGCAGATCCCTATTCTCCATGTCATTTTTCTTTAGCCACTTTGTGTTTTTCCGATCAGCTGCTATTGTATGCTTTATACATCAGTCCTTGCAGAGATATTGCGGCCCTATTTAGATCCTCTGTCGAATTTAGTTTAGTGATACTCTTGTCCATACCTTCTTTAACATGGTTCCCATAGGATTCCCAATCTTCTTCATTTCATTCCAACCCAAACCTAATGTGTCTGTGGTTAGGGACGGAGATCTCTTTTGAGATACGACAGTTGCTGATTTTGTTACAAGTGGAGACACTAGAGTAATGTCTAGTACTTCCTGTCTGGCCTTTGTTATCAAAGTGGGTGTATTGCCTCTATTCAGTATTTCTAGGTTAGTAGATGAGATGTACAGATATGGTATAATATATTGTATGAGCTAAGTGTTATGCATTTGGACGAATTAACACCTTTTACAAATTGAGATGAACAATTAATATATTCCAATGAAGCAAGGGACTTTTCAAACAAAGTTCACCTCGTATAATACTTGTATTGGGTTTTTTTTTTCCGAGAATCATCGGACCATTCTAAAGATGGTCAATGGTCAATGGACTCTACAGCGATCTTAATAGAGAAGGAGACTAACAATCAAAGTTCAAACTCTTAATACATGTGGCTCAACTCGAGTAATAGAGTACGTACTAACACGATATATGAAGAAGATATTAAAAAAATACTCTTTTCATTAGATATAACACCTACTTACTTAAAAATTCGTCTTATTACGAAACAGTTAATACTGCTTATATATCTTCTTAATAAATTCTTTATGTTCTTCCTTGCTTTTTTCAATCAGCGATTTATGATCTGTTTAAAAATTCCGTTTTACTGACGACGTTTTGCACACTTCTGTCCCGGAACATAAAACACATAGTGCTTTGTTACTTTCTTTGTTAATTATGCCATACTCGTCGGTCCACTAATTTTGAAACTGACTACTGTTTGTTTCTAATAATTTTTGTTCTTTCTTTTCA
Source organism: Adranes taylori (assembly GCA_009867245.2). Taxonomy (NCBI): domain Eukaryota; kingdom Metazoa; phylum Arthropoda; class Insecta; order Coleoptera; family Staphylinidae; genus Adranes; species Adranes taylori. The sequence goes on along the minus strand of WYDF02036597.1, from coordinate 1,823 downwards.
CTAGCTATATTAAGTACAACTATAAGAAAGACCATAAATAAAAACGTAAAACTGGGTAATCGTGCACATATGATGAAGCGGCAAGTGTATTAACATCAATGAAACCGGGGAAGCCCGCACTCTATGTATTATTATCTGCTGCGTAAAGCTCGATTTATAAACTGAACGTTCAGTTGACGGCATAGCTGCAGTTCGCAGTTGCGTTTGTCTGAACGAAACGCGAATTACCGCACAAAGCAAACAGCCGCAATAATGTACTTCATAAATAAAGTAGTTGTTTATCATATGCTAAATTTAGGAATGGAAACTACAACAACAAGACAACTGAATGTCGAGTTTATAAATCAGGCTATGATCACTTTTTGAAAGCAGGTCAGATAACAATAAGCCTTGATAATCCAAGTGCGCGTAGTTCACTGAAATCTTCATGTTTCATTATTTGGTTAGTTTCATCAACTTTGTTACTTTCGTACAGTGTCACAAAAAAAACATTCATATGCTAGCAAAATTGCATACAAATTTGTATATTATTATAGTTTAAATATTTCAATTTTTAAAATATTGTCACGAACGTCCGGACACTACGACTAACGAGCGTACCAGGGCTAGAGTTTCGTAAAAATTGAAAGAGAGATGAACGGGGCTAACAAAAACGCTTATGAAATTAGACGTTCGTGAATAAAAAGGGGGTTTCAAATGGGGTAGAAATCTACCTTTTAAAATAATTAAAATATAGTTTCAATCATTAACATATTAGACTAATTAAAAGAATAGTTTTAATCGAATCTTAAAATTTAATTAATGCCTTTGACTTAGTACTTACAAATTATTATACTTATAAGTTATAAAAGTATACCAGACCCATATACTTTCATGTACAGTTATTTCAAAACTGTACATGAATTTTTGTAAAATAAATTCTATAAGTAACGTCTATTCTCTGTTAAATTCTATATCATTCTGATGTGGAAGGAACCGTGCAACGATCGATGAGCTGGAATTTGCGGTGACCCACTTACAAAATTTGATGATGAATGAGGCTAAGTTAATATCAGAGGACTCAATTATCTACCTGATTTTTAATTGATTCTTACCTGCACGTTCAGCGCTTGTTCGACCCTTATAATTGGATTAAAATCGAAGCAGGTATACTATTTCTTTCGGGTCCTCTGTCATTAACTTAAGCCATGAATGAATCTGTCGACTTAGACTAATAATTAATCAATAGAAAGTTATTTTATTATATATACTGAGTGACTGATCAAATTTTTAGTTTCTATATTTATTCTTGTAAGTAATTTTGAAATGCTATCGATCGTTACAATATGACTATTTTTCTTTTGAATGTCCAGAGTCGTTCTGCGCGTGCTGTTTTTCAATTTTATCCAGAAAATGCTGCTCAGATGGAGTTAGTATCGCAACAGGCGATGCGAGCAGGTTTCTACGGCGGAATTGTAGTCGATTATCCGAATTCGACGAAAGCAAAAAAATATTTTCTCGTTCTAATGACTGGTGGACAAACTCCGATGCCGAAGGGACTTGGTACAGATGGGGAGACTTACGAAAATAGACAAGGTATTGCTATATTTATCTTTCATATACGTCTATAGTGTCACATTGTTTTTGAACGTGACTGGGGGTAGTTTGTACTAGTTAAATTCAAGGAGCACTGAAACGCCTTTAAAATGAATCTTAAGAAAATATTCAATAGCTTTTATTGGGTAATAATTGCTTATACAGTATATATTGTACACAACGTATTAATTAATTAAGGACGGGCATAATAAATTTTAAAAAATAGAAAATTCAGTTTAATTCTATAT
>WYDF02036586.1:0-12610 GCA_009867245.2 Adranes taylori | reverse complement strand
AACACTATAAGAAATATTTTGTTGATGTAAATAATAAACAATATTGGATGTCATTTAAATAATACCATGTCACAGTATTAATATATGAACCACCTCTGATTTATATAGGTGACAATGTAAGAACTACGTGTATTGATGTGGATGTATTTATATAATATGTCTAATTCACTCCAGACAGCTACCCACAAAGCTCTTTGTCAGACATTGAGTTCTCTTTAAGGATTCGCCCTAGGCATCCCCATAGAGGCGTAAATGCACTTCTCTCCTAACTTAAATCTACGAATCTACGATGATTCTACGATGATTACTTAAAACTTAAATCTACGATTATTACTAAATCTACAATATTAGCTCGCTGTACTATGACTATATACACGCAACGCCCCTTACGCCTAATATTTACACGCCTCTCTCACTAAGCTAAATGATCCGCTTCACGCCATCTACAGACGTGGTAAATACTATGAACTTCCGCCGTTCACAAACACATTAATAGGTGGTGGCAACACAACATAAATACACCGATGGAAAGTACCAAAGGTTTACAACATATATTTTTGACTCTCTGCCGTCAGGCCGTCAGAGTTAGAATTTAATAATATTTAATGAACAGGTATAAGCCCCATACCAGTAGCCTATTACAATTTATCATTCACTAAAAATGTTAAAATCCTCAATGATACACCCCCCTTTCTATTGTTATAACAAAAATTAACAACCCACTAAAAAATACCAAAAACTCTCCTTCTATTATTTTACCACAGCACGCCACCTTCGGGCGTGGTTAAATTTATTTCTAAAAATGACTCTAAGCTAATTAAGTAAAATTATGGAAAATCCTACTATATCAAATTATGATTGCGTGATGCACCAAAAATCAATTAAAGTTTATACGGTATACAAAAATGTGTGTCTCCCACGAAGTTTCGATGCCGAACTCGACGGCTGGCTGAAGAAAGATTCCACTGATGGTATAATTCACGAATTGCGGAACCTCCAGCAACTGCCTATGTCTTCGTCTATATTGTCATCCGAACCCCAGTTGCACGTGAGTTGCTCCGAACCTGCAGTTGCACAGTTGCACGTGGGGGGTAATTAATGGGCCCCAAGATGGCTACTTCTCACTAATCACCACCTGAACAGCTATCTCCAAAATCACTCAGAAAATCCTCTCAGCATCCTACGATGACTTAATAGCGAGTTACCGCTACTGCGAGCCGCCGCAGCGGATGAGGTAAGGGCTATGCCTTAAGGTGATTGCCTATGCAAGTAAAAACCACACTCTAGCCGCCATTTTACAGCAAAAATATTCACTAACTTATCCAATATAAAGCTTTGATGTAAATAATAAATAATATTGGCGAATAAATAATATTGGCGTTCACCAACCACTCAAGCCTAGTGGTTTACTTTAAAACCATACCCCATATTCAATTTTAATTTTTGATTCTTTTATACTAAAACCATTATGCTCTTGGCAAAAATGGATCACTCCAACTTTTGGCGAGTACTTGGTCGTGATCGGTAGACGAGAGTGAATCAAGGAGACAATTCATTGGTCTTGATGAGGGTTTTCAGGTACATTGCAACTATTACCAAATCCTCACCTCACAGATTTGTTTAATTGCCATCGTTTCAATATTTGGTGCACATATGTCTAATGGTTCAGCCTTAATAAAGACAGCCACCAATACTTCCTGGAGGATCCTGTCTATACAGCCGTAATCCTGGAATATAAATTTTATCTCCTACATTTAATCGGGTTTCACATATAGTAATTACATTTATTTCTTCTTATATTAAGAAAGATCTTAATCCATCATTTAAACGGTTAAATTGTAGTTATTGAAAATAAACAGAGTACTAGTATAGCAGAATTATTAAGAGTTCCGACTAAAGTGAGAGTAATCAGGTTAAAAATATTAGTAAAACGCGGAGTAATGAAAATTACTGATCCAGAGAAAAAGCAACTGATAATAGACGATTATCACATGTTACCAACAGGTAGACATGGAGGCATAAATAGGACTTATAACAATATTACAAAAGCATATTATTGGCATGGGATGCAAGAGGGTATTGAAAAATTTATCAAGAGCACACATAAACAATCATTAAGCATAACGATAACGAGTGCTTCGGCTTTCCAGAAAATATATGCAGACTTGGACGGGCCCTTGGAAGCTGATGAGAACAACAATAAATATATTTTGACGGTGCAGTGCGACTAAACGAAATTCGTAAAAGCCTATCCGATTGAAAATAAGGAAGCACTGACAGTAGCTAGAGCTTTAATAACTAATTTTATTCTACGTTACGGAATATTTGAAAAAATAGTGACTGATATGGGTACAGAGTTCATGAATGAGGTTCTAAAGGAAATTTGTAAAATTTTACAAATGGAAAAATTAAACAGCACAGTCTATAATCATAAAACGATTGGTTATCTAGAAAATTCATATATGAGTTTAGCATCATACATACGGATGCTACATGTATTAGGACAGCAACTTGCTAACTGTCCTAATAGATGTAGCACATGGATCTCATTTTGGACGTTTACTTACAATAATACTGTTCACACTGAGACCAAGTATACTCCGTATGAATTGGTCTTTGCAAAACATAGCCACTAATATAACAGCAAAGTTGGATCCGCTTTATACAAGTGATAATTATGCCCTTGAATTACGATATCGTTAAGAAAAGTCCTGGAAAGGCTCTAGAAATAATTTAATTAATTCTAAACATAACAGAATGATGACATATGATAACTGTATTAATCAATTAAAATTTAATATAGGTGCCCAAGTTCTTGTTAGAAATACCTCTACAAACAAATATGATGAACTGTATACAGGTTCTTATAAAATAGGTGAGGACAAGAATCTTAATATAGTAATAAAACATAAGCAAAAAGTAATGGAAATTCATAAAAACAGAGTTAAATTATATTATGATTAAAAAATATTAATAAAAAATTTTTTTTTATCTCCAAAAGGGGGAAGCTGTGGTATCTCAAGTGGAAGTACTTTAAATTCAATAATTTGGTTCATACTGTATATTAATAATAAGTCCATATATTTAAGCTTTATTTGATTAAGAAATTTTAAATAAAATATTGCAAACTATTACCAAATTAGTTAGTAATAAATAAGTTAAGGAATTTAGGTAATATGACGAAATCAGTATAGTTAAGCAAAAGGGTATTAGTTTTAAGATTACGCAAATATAAAACAATTAGATATTAAAAATGATTACGATAGGTATTTTGCATACATGTGAAATATAAAATAATTTTACTTAAAAATATATAGAACAATTATTGACGAATTAAATTTGCTAGAGTTGGGAAAAACTTGTAATTATGGTACATAGTAGGAATAAATGGAGTTTTATAAAACAGTTTTATTTATTTTAAAATATCTTAAAATAATTAAGTGGCCAAAGTATATTATAAGAAGTTGGCTTAATTTTGTTGAAATTTTGTTGTTTAGTATGGACATTTATGCCAAAATAACAGAAGCTTACTTTTTTCCTATGATGCTGTTTGCGATCTCTGATTTGTTTTTTTTTTATCCAGTCTTGGCTAGTAGACAAATGATTTAATTTTTGTTAGTAAGTAAATGATTTAATCTAAGCCCTGTTAAGAGATAGGACGTGTTTTAAAACAAACCGTTAGAGAGTACTTTTAATTATATTTATAACATATTAATACATTCCAAGTTGAAATTCCTATTTGTGTTATCGATGTTTACAAAAAAATAGATTATAATTTCTTGATGCACTTAATCGAATACGAATCAAAAATATAGGACTTAACTATATATTACCTGTTTGATAAATTAAAATAGTAATAAAAATAGATTTATAATAAATTAAACATAAAATATTTGATTATTTCTACAAACATAGCAACAAGTGCTCAAAAATTTGAGTATACTTAGAATAAGCGTACGAAAGTTTGCAATAGCGCGCAACTCGTGCATGAAATCGTTTATACAATTTCTAATATTATCTCAAGTTACTATTACCAAGTCAGCTTAGCACCACTAGCGTCCTTTTATAGACACGTGAGTAAACCTGTGAGGATAGGCAGAAACAAACGACGACGCCGACGCTATACACACATTATGATGCGATGCTGACTTTCCACGCACAAATTTGTGTGATTCGTGTCGATGCAATCGACGATGCGACGTCATAATGCTTTATGTTGGATTAATAAAGCGAATACAAGCTTCGAATGCATTACGGATTTGATATATACAGTCTTAAGAAATTTGGATGGAAAAGTTTTATCGGATTTATCAAAATTTCATATTTCGAGTTGTTCATTAAGAACATATTTTGGAATTCATCAAGTCCATCTATGAAATTTTTTAAACTAGTGACTCGATTGGCATAAAATTTAGTAAACAGATGTCTAACAGTTATAAAAGAGAAACCAATTGTTTAGACACAACATGGCGGAAATCAAACAGAATTTCTAGAGCTCTAAGATTATGCATTAATAATATGATAAATTGTACAACATTTAATGTGATAAGGCTGAATAAGAAATACAATAGAAACTATATATTTGCGGCGACACACGTTTCCTTTTTTGCGCTTGTCTCAAGTAATTAAATAGTTTTTTTTTTATATTTCAATTATGAAAGAAACAGCTCCATAAAAAATATCCACTCAATATTTTCTACACGTGTTTAGCAATAATGAAATATGAGAGCAACAATAAATCAATATTTGTAAAAATGATAATGGTGGGATTTTCTTGCCTGAAGGAGCACTTGAGGACTTCGATCTTAGATAAATTTCCTGCTTCGTTTTCATTATGTTCGCCATTGTCTGGTGATAACTGAAATTATGTTAGAGGACTTTATTTTCCTTTGGAGCTTTCCTTCTAGATCCATGCGCTCCTCCTCTCAGGCGCTGCAAACGAACCGAGTGTGGCCGGCGTCGTCGTTTGTCAGTTAGCAATGTTTGCATTCAGGGAATCCTATCCTTCCAATACGGGGTACAAATGAAGCAAAACACCCGTGGCCAGTCAAGTACTGTGTAATCTAGAAATTTAGCTCCCCATAGCTACTTGAAACCCAGGGTTTTATTTCGGGTATTTGATTGTTTGTACATCTATCACGTTCTGTATGTGTCTATTTGTTCTTCCATTTTGTAAGTGACTTGTTTCTGCCAGTCACTTGATCTGTCTTAAGTCTATAGCACTCCTCTCTTTCGTGCACAAGGAGATCAAGCGGGAGGATGCCCGAAAGGACACAGAGAGTCTCGTTGGAGCTGGTCCGATCGGCACCAGTTATTTCTAAGAGTCCGACTCGTTGTGGTTTCTGTAACAGACCCTTTTTCTTGCCAACTTCCACTCCTTTCGCCCATACTGGCGCTAGGTACAACAACGTTCGCAGTACTGGGTATTCCAACTCTTGATATAAGTTGCGATATGGCTGATACTCGTGCGATCGCTGTTTCCTCCACTGCCTTTATGTCATCACAGAACTTCAGACTACGATCGAGAACAACGGCAAGGTATGTTGCTTTCTGTTTGAAGTTAACCGCATGATCCTTGACAGAGAGTCTAAGTATTTCTATTTTCCTATTGCCAACTAACAAAATGGCTTCAGTTCTTCCGGCACCAGACTTAATGAGTTTGTCGCTTTCATCCAGTCGCTTACTATTTAGAGACACTTGTTGGTTATGTTCTCCGCTTTGACTCTTTTGAGCTAACAATCACAGCCACATCATCTACAAATCATATTCTAGTAGTTCCATGTGGTAGTCTTATTTAGAGTATGTTCCACAAAGTGAACCTTGCGAAACACCGCTTGAAATTTCATTTCGGCTCGTTTTCCATTGGCGTTGTACACAAAGTATCGGTGCCTAAAATAGTCTCCTACTATTTCCTGCAGATATGTAGGGAAATTCTTGAGCCTCAGTAATTGCAAAATACTCCTCCAAGATGCGGAGTTAAATGTGATGCGTACATCTAGCATTTTGGCGGCGTACATATGTCGCATTCTCCTGGTTCCTTGATTTGAGTCATCGGCTATTTCGCGTAGTTTAAGTAGCGTATCATTAGTGTATTGCCTTTGCAGAAGCCTAACCTAAGCCTACAAGGCAGCTAATAACCTTACTGCAGCAATCACAGGTGAAGCATTTACCATACAGATTAAATAACATCTTAGGTGCGCACGCTAGTGCTATTCTAACGATTTCGTTTGTAATTCCGTTTTCTCCCGAAGCTTTGCCGCTGCTTAGTGTCTTGGCTGCTCTGCGCAATTCCTCTCCTGGGTTAATTTCAGGGATCTTTTTGGGAGTAGGCTTCTTGCTTGGATCTGCGATATCCTGCTGGAGTTCGGCGTGCTTACTTCTCTATTTCTAGAGTGTCTGGTGCAGGTTTTTGTGTTTTTAGCTTTTTGGCAACTATCCTGTATAACATCCCCCAGGCTTCTATTGTTTCTATGAGCTCCTTCCGCCTATTCCGCTGACTGTCCAATATCTTTAGCCTTAGCAGTTTCTTCGCTTCTTTGGCCTCATAGCGCATACAGTTGCTTGCATTCAGTCGTGCCATAAATCACCAATCTTGGATGTTCACCAGAAAACTGTCTTCACGCCTTTCCTATCTCTACATCGTGGCATGGATCTGTCACAGGACGTACTTATAGCTTCAATTATGCAGCATAGTCATCAATATCCTCCTCTTTGTGTTGCATGACTAACTGCTCCTGTAGGATTATCTCCGTCTCTAATGTCCTTCTATTTAGCTGGCTGATATCGGGTTTATCTGGATATCGGTTTAGCGTGGTTTTTGGTTATAAGGACAATAAGATTAGAATATAAGAATAAGACTAGAGGTTAATAAAATCTGCACCATTTCAGAAAAACTAGATAAGTCGTATCTTCTTTTCAGTATATAGGGCTACGAAGATATATGTATCAAAATATCTTAGAAAGTAATTTTCCATGTATAGGATCTCGAAGCCAAAACAATAGATTTACTGAGTATTGAGTTACAAATTTACTGCAAAAGCATGGACAGTCTAAGGTACAGATCAAAATACACCAGAATATCCTTTTTTATACATAGAAATTCAGACGGAATGATCAAAATCAAAATAGCTCATAAATCGTTTTCGATGCTTTGAACACCAATAAACAATTCTCGGGATATCAAACTAACGTTGATTTCTAATAAGGTAATTGATTTTTCTCAAGGAACATCATTTCTATTTCATCCGGCTATTAGTGGAAAACCATATCTGAGCGTATTAAAAGCACTTTGGGCCCTGGTCAATGTGATTATACTAACCGACTGATTCCAGTATGCGATTGATTAACGGTAAGGTAAAAACGTACAAACTAACATTCAAGAAGCCAATACACTTACATACGTCCACTTACAGACGTCCACAGACGTCCTACATAAGCCAATACTCTAGATATCGCTTTAAAATAGCTAGAGCAACTAATATCTCCCTGGTTGAACGTGGCCACTGGCGCTCTTCTTCCCTGTCCTCTTCTTCCGTTCCTTCGTCACTGCTAGTAGTCACCATGTCACCATTCATTGCCACTTCGCAAATTTCTCCTTCAGTGTTGACAACATCCGTTTGCAAAATGCTATCGATATGTATCCATTCTGCAAAGCAATCTTTAGAGAGATCAGTTGGCTTCGGAACAAGGAATTTATTTTCTTCCATGGTTTGAGTGAACCCACTGTACCGAAAGCTGTTCCTAATTATTGCTCCCTCCACTTTATTCTGTGCTTTATTTGCCCAATATAGGGCATCAAAGGCAGTTATTTTTTTGGCAATTTAGAGTGCACGAGCATTTTTACGATTTTCGCTTACTTTGTCAATCACGTTCTTTCTCATTCTGGCCTGTAATACGACTTGAATGTTCTGATAATTCCATAATCACAGTGCTGAAGCATTAAGGTTAAGTTCGCTGGCAAACAACAACTTTGATGTGTTTTAAATTCAGATCAGCCATGTGAGATATGGCATTGTCGATCAGCAATAAAATGTTTCGCTGAAGTTGCTTATCCCAATTACGAGAGTCAATCTTTAAAAGCGGATCATCCAAGCATGTGAATTAGCAGTGTATTATGCTGAAAGACTTTTGACACCTTCAAAACAGCGCGGTTTCTTTCTTATTCCGATAACCGAAACTTTCTTTTTCTCTACACTTATGCTGGCACAATAGAGGATGGAGAGACGTTCTTTGTAAGTTTTTGTTTCCTTGTCTTTTTCTTTTTCAGGTTATAGGTGTGCTTTGGAAGGGCCCTAAAATAGATCCGGGTTTGTCAGCATTGTACACGTCGGATGGGAGGTACTGAACAATGAGCGCTGACCATTGCTCCTCCAACCATACTTTGGCTGATTCATGGTCCACCTCCCCATATGCCAGGAAATAACAGATATTTTCTCTCTTCTTCCAACGATGAAAGCAAACTTCAGTTGCAAAAAGATAGCCTTGCGTCCTATTCCGTCTCTATCAAAAACCATTCCTTCAATGCATACTCAACATCCTTTCCTTTCCTTTGAACGGGAGGGCTGAGCGCCGGATGGTTCTGGCTCCTCTGCTCAGAAAGGGTAGGTATTGGTGGATCGATGCACCGGGCGGTTGCCATCTCTTCTGTTTTTTTGGTGGTTCTTGCTTTTTGGGGCAGGTTCTGGATCGTGCATCATGCCTACCACCACAGTTCAGGCATTTTGGATGGTTGAGCTCGCATTCGCGAGCACGATGGCGTAAGAAACATTTTGCGCAGCTCAGAGCGTTTTGGTACTCATTGACCGAGTGGCTGATGGCAAAGCACTTCGTGCATTCTTTGGGGTTTAGTTGGGGATTGTTTGATGGCTCATCGGGGAAAAAGGCACTGAACAGGTGAACCCCCGTTGTAAATGGAAGGAGTACCTGCCGCGATCATTGATAATCACACGGATCATATTCAAAGCTTTGTTTGTTGTTTTCGAAACTACTCGAAAGATTTTGAGGTCCCCAATGAAGGCCTCTTCCACCTCTTGGACGGAAATGTCCTGAGTTACTCATTTGATCACAAAGGAGTAAGAATGTACTACTCGAAAGATTTTGAGGTCCCCAATGAAGGCCTCTTCCACCTCTTGGACGGAAATGTCCTGAGTTACTCATTTGATCACAATGGAGTAAGAATATGGTTGTTGCCTGGCCTGAATTGGTATCTGCGTCGTCAGACGCGCAGTTCGGTTAGCGCTAACTTTCCAAAGCTTAGCCACTTCCCGAAGGTGTGTTACCTGGAGCAATTCTGGCCTTGGAGAGTGTGGCGGAATTGGTGTTTGGTTTTTTTTAGAGTTTCTGTTTCGTAAGGTTCGTAAGTGGTGAGGTTTTATTGTGGTGTGAGGTTCGTGGTTTCTTTGGTTTGGAGGTGGAGTATGTTGAACGCTGGTTGTCGGTTGTCACAGGACAGCTAATTATGAGTCGGGAGCAGAGCGGTATATATACTGCTGGCCGATACGATAATCTTTATTATCATATCTGGTCTTCTCTAAGCAATCGTGTCATATTACTATAGCTCTCTGCGAGATGGTAGTCTGTTGTCCGCTGGTTGCCGTGAAGTGTATAATTAATATACTAGCATTGGCAATGTCCTCGTCCTCAAATGTCCTCAATGGACTCGTCCTCCGCCAGAGTAAAATTTATCCTTTTTTGACTAATTTTTCAACCCGGTAGTCTCTTGCAGAATGACTAAATTTATCTGTTTCGGAATTTCAGGTTAGTCACGGCTTAAACTTGTAAGCGTCTTGGATCCACATTTTCGTTTAAATAATTTTAATTTCCATACTGAATGAAACAATTATATATAAAAATTATTGTCCAAATATTCAATAAGTCAGGTATGATCGGATTTTGATTTTCATTTAATAAATTAGTTAGATTTTTTAATTGATTTTGGGTCTCCTGCATTTCATCTGAGTTTATGGCTTCTAACTCCATTTTAACTAGAATATTTTGCAGAGTTTTTCCATTATGATTTAGTTTAATTTTAGGAAGTTTCTTATGTTGCATCTTCTGAATTTCGGTACCAATTAATAAAGAAATCCTCTGGAAAAATATAACTGAAACATTGCACAAGTTTAAGAGGAAAACATTTTACAAAAATTGTAGTAATTAAAATATATGATATTGGAACGTGACACACTTATATTATGCTCAATTGTTATTATATTTCATACGTGTTATAATGTAAATAACATATGTACAAACGAGCGTGAAATATAGCTTCCATTTTGTAAAAGTAGGTCATATTGCACGCGACACACGAAGGTGTGATTAATTAAGTAACCACGGCCAGTAAATGCATATATGTCTCAGGTCTATTTAATAAAAAAATGTTAAGTCATTTTTATGCATTCATGCATAAATCATGTATTTATTATTTGCGAAAACTGTATTATAGAATTTATATATAAGACTGATTTTTTCATAATAAGACTAGAATAGTGTTTTTAAACTCTATTCTAAAAACTTGAGTCGACATGGCATCCTTTCCATGTAATTAATTACTAAGGTGATTTTAAACATCATTCTGGGACCTATACATGTTTTTACAAAAAAATAAAACTCTAAATGAGATTTTACCCCAAAATCAAGATGTACGCCAGAGGATAGTGCTCATCAAGTTCTGAATCAGGTCCAAAGATATTTTTCACTATCTCATTTACTTTAAGAGTTCAGTAAAAATGTGAACATATTTTTGCCCATTACACCATATACATGAATTTTTTTCACCGGAAATGATACAATCTCATCAAATAAAAAATACACGTTTTAATCAATATCGAAGATTTAAACTTTATTCCTAGATAAAGAAAAGAATATTCTTTCATCCAATGGCAATAGTAATCGCATCAAGCTTTATGTGGTTCCAATTGGGCCATAGTATTTGGTGGTCTAACTTTGGGACCATTTTTACCCAATTTCTCTTCATTTTATCAAAATCAAAATATGCCTATTTACTGGTTTATTTCTTTATCTTTCATTTGATATCAATCTTGGAACGCTCATTCAATTAGAAATCGGTGATTTTTCAATTTACCCTTCAATTTGCTATACATTGCCATGGCGCAAATTTTCAAAAAAAAATTTAAGAAAATCTATAGATTTGTCAAAATTTCATATAGAATAATGACAATTTTAAACACCTACAGACTGTGCTACTTTTGTGAAACAATTATTTTTGTGATATAACTTATAGAGATGCAATTTGTAATGTAAAATTCAGTACTAATGCTGATTTTGGCATAGATTTTAAGGTAGTAAAGATTTTTGTGTTGCTTTGTTCCGTAGAACATAACACAGCCGGATATGATAACTTGCCTTACCTCAATGTAAAAAAGAAAAACTTTCCTATTGATGTTAAGTTTATTTGATATTGAAATTTTGATAAACGGTATAACACATTTTACGGAAAATATTTAAAAAAATCCATGATTACATTTAATTATAACTAATCAAATTTTATCATAACTAACAAATCTGTTATTTAATCTACCTGTGCAGGTGCGTTAAAAGATTACGTGAAAAGTAAGATGTTGATGTTTATAAATATAAAATTTAGTATTGTAATACCGTGCGTAAATGGAACTATAGGTGTACTTAAATATATATAATTTCCGAATACCTTGCCAAATATTTTTGAAAAATTGTTAAGTACGAGAGCGAAATAAATAATTGGAGGACATTTTAAACAAGATTGGATCAAATTCTCTTTAATTATTTTAATATTTATGTGTTTTTAAATGTCTATATTAATGTTTTGATAAAACGATTTTCCGTTATATAAGAAAGAATTCGTAGAGAAATTTAACATCATAATTCATAAATAAAATGTGATGTATATTAAGTTTGAAGAAGAAAATGTGAAGTATAGAGGTATCTAAAGAATTTTGTTACCGCATAGATTCAGTGTGTTTTTCTATGCTAATCGGTTATTACTCTAAACATTTATTGAGCTAAGTGAATTGAATGAAAGGATCATAGGGTTATGTCAGAATAGTCTTGGTAATCCTAGTCATAAAAAAATAAAAATAACGCAGGGCGGTTAACGCAGGGCAGTTTTGTAGATTAGCTGATAACTGTTGGGCCACTATGCGGGCCACTATAGCGTACTTAAGGGAGGAGAAAGATCGTATACCCCAATGGCCTGCTGACAACAAAAGATTGAGATCAGTCACAATAGCCCATATATGTTCGCACCGAATAAATCTCATTAGTCTGCTTTGTGTGAACGTAATTTTAATTGCAAAATTGAAAAATGTTACTATCATACGACAAGATCTTATTTCGTCGTTTCGAGGTCTCATCAGGAATAAGTGTATTACGAATTCAATTCAGTTTGACTGCCTTACCTCATACTTTCGAGTCTAGTATAGTCGCAAAAGACTGATCTTGCGCTGAACCCTCCCTTCCACACAGGCGACCTCATCCGGGTCTTAACCTCGACCCTCCTTAATGCCTTGCCTGACAAACGCTCCCTAATTCAGGAAGCTATCGGGCAAGTCTCCCGCAACCTTTTACGTAGGGAAACCTACATCTCCTTTTCCAATAACACGGTTTCTATCGTGAT
>WYDF02036575.1:0-12610 GCA_009867245.2 Adranes taylori | reverse complement strand
CGCCCTGCACCACAGAAACATCCTCCATAGAGTCACCACACGTCGGCCACGACGTTGGACGAAGAAGAAGAAGAATACAAGAGATGCCTGTAGCAGTGCAATCGTGCGGTGGTAATGATAACAATGTTATTAATACGGGAAGAATGTACATGCAGTTTATACTGTAACAGGAAAGCGGGTACAGACGGAGGATAGGAACACTCGGAACCACTAATGGCTAATAACACCTCGGGCGGACATAGGTGGTACTGTTGTTGATTGACTAAAACTAACCCCGGGCGGACTTCGGACACCCCGGATAGCAGGAATTAGAAACATACACTCCATTGGTATAGGAAATGGGTTGGCGGTAAGGTAGAAGAAGAAATAAAGCTATAAAATATATATGCGATCAATAATGCATTATAAGGTATATGTAATTACCTACCAAGCGCTTTGACTGTACTTTGAATATCGCTGCCTGTTGTTCTGGCTCGGCTGCTAGAAACGACATATAATTTTTTTTTGTTTTATGTAGGAACTGGAGAAGCCTCCGAAAGGCGAAGGATGCCCGTGCATCCACCAGTGTGGGATTTGTACGGCACTAATGTTCCACTCAATGTTGGGATTGTAGAGTTAGAGAGATTGGAGAGTTTATTTGAAGGAGGCTTTAGGATTTATCATCCTCTTCAGCCTGGAACTGGTAATGAGTGGAATATTTTTAGAAGTTGTGGTAAGCTATAGTTTGCAGGGAAGATATACGCTACAGCATTCGCGCATGAGACCCTGCAAAAACCTTGGCCATAGCATGGTAAACTGCAGAGGGAGTTTGGTTTAATGGGGTGAGCTGATTTTCCTGGCGGTCTTATATAACTTTATTGGTTGTACTTTGTTGGCTGCGCAAGTGGGTGTCAGGTGACCTGAAATAGAAAATAAGGATGTTGTGGAAGGGAATCTTTATTTTTTGTCTATTTGTTTTTTTTTTGTTTTTTTAATGTTATTTCTGAATTTGTTTTTTGTTTGTTTATTTTTTTATAATGTTGGAATCATCTAAGGGAAAGAGGAATTGATTCTAGGATATTTAGGAGATCCTCAGGGTGTTCCTGCATGATTTGTATAATTCGAGCTGTGAAGGTTCTGCATGGCAGTTTGCCAAGGTGGTGACAGGCTTTCCAATCGGAACGAAGATTATGGTAGGATATTGTGTTGTTTTCTGCATCACGTCAAGTCGGATATCCAAACTGAAGAAATTTTAGATGATCTGTGATAGGTTCAGCAGAGCAGTGTTTATATAGTAGTGCACTCGCAAATTGGAAGTGTAACCTGTGAACTTTTCGAAGTATTCTTCATTCACAGGTAGTAAGTTTGTGCGCTTGCTCATTAGAAAGTGTGGAATATAGAACAGCTCTATAGTCGATCAGTGTCCTCATATAAGTTTTGTAAGTGTGATGCAGAGTTTTTGGATGACAGCCTCTAAAGTGTCCTCTGCGTTTGGGTACCCTGGAAAGAGTGTTGTTTAGATTAGAATTCTAGTTGAAAGTTCTGTTAAACATGACACCTAGGTAGCAAATTTCGTCTTTTAACGAAATGGGTTGGCACTAAAGGTGGAGTTTGATATAGGCTCGGTTTTGATGTTTCTTTTTGACATGGTTGGGATGCTGAATGAAGATGAAGCCTGAGTTTTACTCGGATTAGGGTTGATGTGCCATTTTTGCGCCCATTTTGATAAAGAGTCTAAAGATAACCGTAGATGACGGTTTGCAGTTTACGCTTTTAGGGTGCATGCCCCGTAAGTAAACTGTGTCATCACCATACAAAGTACTGTGGGTATGTGGAGTGGTTGGACTAAATATAATAAATGCACGGCTATTTATACCCTAGGTAACGCGGCAAGATTCCCACTCCTAGCAACAGCGAGCGATGCCGGCATATACGAACAACAGACAACGCCCTCGCGGTGCTGTGCACGTAGCGGCTACGCACTTGCATCAATATTTATTATACAAATGGGAGACCTAAGTAACTTTGTTACAGAGTTAGTGATACCTCATACTCATGCTGCAACCAAAAGTTCTAATTCGCTGTATCAGTTTGCGCATGTTGTTTCCAGTTTAATCATAATCAGGATGTATAAGGGTGTCTATTGTTTTTCACATTATTTGCAATGACCTCTTGAAATATATATGAGGTAACCCATAGAACTAATAATCTTGTTATAGTTCCTATGTCATTACTCCTATGTCCTATGTCATACTTAGTTCCTTTAATCATTACTTCTAATCATTACGCCTACATACAGAATTTATTAAATTCTTAAAACCTCTTTTCTCCAGAAACAATAGATCTTGTTTTTTTTTGTTTATATATCGGTTGTAGCACTTTACCCTCGAAGTTTAAAATGTAATAGATCATTATATATATTTCAGATATATGTCAATTACTGGAACAATGCTAATCACTGACTCACAGCACTGAAAACTGAAAAGAACGCTAATCACCGACTCATTAGTTTGAAAAAAATGAACAAGATTGAGGGAGCATTTCTTCATGTCATTCTCTTAGGAACGCACCGGTACTCTTCTTGTTATTCTTGGTATTTAAAAGTGTAATGATTAAGCTTTAAAAGTGCTTTAAAAGTGAATAAGCTTTAAAAGTGCGATGAAAATATCTTTAAGAACCATAATTGTAAAATTCTAAATTCTGTTTGAGAAAAAATGATTTGGGCACATAAGAGTAGTAATATAATTAAGTTTTATTAAATACCAAGGATCTTTCCAATTTCTGGTAATGATCAACACCTGAAGTTTTCATTTAGATCAACACCTGAGGATGGTGCTATATGCAGAGTAATTAGTTTTCATTACTTGGCCAGAATGATGGTATTGAGAATGGGAGCGCTGACTAAGGCTTCCACTAATGCCAAAAATACTACCATCCATAGTACCATCCTTGTCGTTCATAAAATTATAAAGATAGCTTACCTGTTTTGAGATAGCTATCTTTATAAAAATTTAGTTTAAAAATAATAATTAAGCACTTGTACTAAGCAATATTATTTAAATGAAATATCCAAGGTTCGTTCCAAAGTATACAGGACTTTTTCAAAATGAGAACAAAGACTTATTTTTTTAGCAAAACGTATATATTCTATTCAAAATAGTTTCCTTGAGACTATATACAGAGATTTGTATGATTAAGAAGCATGTCGAACGAGTGCTTTCGGTTGTCTGTAGAGATGTCGTTGAGAATGTCGTTGCAAGCCTATTGGACAGCGTCGACATAACGCTTTCCTTTAATTGAGAAATGCATTTTGCCGAATTGGGTGAAATCACACGCTTTATATAAGGCAATGGTTAAGATGTGATTTTTGATTAAAAAATGAGTCACAAGTGTCAATTGATGCGCTTCAAAACACCAAGCACTTCAAAACATAAGATAAAGCACAGCATTAACCGTTTGGCCAGTTGGAACTAACTCCTTATGAGTTATTCTCTTCTAATAGTAGAAACAAATCAATATTCTCTTGACTTTTGACTTCTGCAAACGGCATTGGTTTTAGGATTAGGTTCATCTGGGTACTATCATTCTGCAGTTTGGCGCTTGATTTATGAACCATACTGAAAACACCACGTTTTATCCCCAGTCGCAATGTTGTATAAGGAATTTTCGTGCTTTTTCGACTCTTTGATGATGTCCTTCGGATGTTGAATTCTGCGTACAGGTTTAGCTCATCAGTCAATTTGTTCGTTGGCTCGGGGAGGGATCTCTTTTGGGATCTCGACTTAAAATCCTCTTTTTTAGCCTGCCTCTTCTTTCCGGAATAAAGCAGTTCCCTAAGAAATTGTAAGACTGTTTTCGGGTGCTGTTTCCAGAT
Organism: Adranes taylori; assembly: GCA_009867245.2. Lineage (NCBI taxonomy): Eukaryota > Metazoa > Arthropoda > Insecta > Coleoptera > Staphylinidae > Adranes > Adranes taylori. The sequence continues at coordinate 8,757 of WYDF02036575.1, read as the reverse complement.
GTTCGAGGTATTCACTGTCATATACTCGAAGTGTTGGAGTCTGCAACTTGACGTTGCAAGACATTCCCACAAATAATTTATTTATTACCCTTTTTCTAGCTAGGTTGTGAGTTATTTTCTTAAAATCAACCGTTACATGTTTTGGTACCCACCATAACTTAAGATGGTTATGTTATGCCAGTATTCAGGTGTGTTAGGCAATCTCACAGTAGTTTCGAGTCACCGATTTTAACCTGCTATATCCTCGGTGCTGTTCGACTGTCAGTGTCTATAGCGATATTGGCATCTTTTATGCCTTAATGCATGATCTCTATGGCACAAATATTAATGGCTGAAATTTGAAACTATGAGATAGTGGTGTGTGTATCAAATATTAATGGCATGTGTATGAAATATTAATTAAATTTCTTAGGGAAATTTCTTAGGGAACACTGTTTTATATTTTGGGCCGTACATCGCAGGCGATCCCAGCTCCTGTATCACTAGTGTCTAGTTTTGAACTATATTTGTACCATTTCAACGCACCTTTCTGATAGGAATGCTCATTTTCCTAGATGTTACTGGGAGGAATACCAACTTTAAATAGTTGTTTAAGGTTGAACCATAGTGGCATGTCATCTCACCTATAGTTGGTGAGTTGTACCTCACTGAGCTCTAAAGATTTTTCTGTGAGTTAGCCAGATTCTAGTTTTGTTGTCTTGGCTTGCATCATAGCTTTTATTCTCACAAATAAGTGAATGTGTATGTCTTTCAAGTTTAGACTATCCATAGATGGTTGAGGTACAGAAATAATAGGACCCTGGGACCCATCGACATTTTAATTAGACCAAATTTTAATTTTCGCAAGTTATAAAGAATTTGATCCCATCGCAATTGTGAAACCTTGGAATACCTTGGAATACATATTTTTTGCAGGGTGTGTTGAAAACATTCAAATTGAGACGTAATATAATCCGTACATAGGCGATATGTGCGATTTAAAGTGGTTTCAAATTGAACATTTAATTTTGCATTTAAATATTTCAGTATGTTGATTAGTAAGTAGGAATAACGTTTATGAAAATGAAATTTTGATTTGATAATCCTTCTTTGTACGAAATATTTTTTTTGCTGATTACTTAAATATTTTTTTTATGTATTTAAAAATTCAGATCGTTTCGGTAAATAATTTTTTACTTCACAAGGCTTTTATTGTAAATCATTTATTTACCTTTTGCAGTTCTGCATGTTAATGCCTAATAAACCTTTCCAGTGATTTGGTTTTATAAAAGTCTAATGTATGGATTATGTGGATATTTATTTCTAATTAATAAATTTTTTTCGTCTAATCCACAATTTTAATTAAATATTCTTTAACGTTTTCGGTTAAATAACCATCATCAGAAGAACAAAACTACAACAATATTATTTTAAGTTAAGAAAAATTTTTAATTTGATTTTAAATAAATGTAATAAATTGAAATGACATTGCAAAAATCAATACATTTGAAGTATTCAATTTAAACATGGGCATAGAAGTACCATTATAAAAGAAAAGAAATTATCATATGCTTCGAAACTTTTGTGAAAAGACTTTATATGTTGATACTAACATAGGACTATATTATTTTAATATTAAAAATTTTTTTTATAATATAAAAATATTATCATTACATTTTATTTTACAGTTTTTAATTTTATACATAAAAAATCTATATTTGAAATATTAATTTTTGTTATTTATAAAAAATTGGAATATTATCAAAAAATAAAAGATGTGATGAAGACATGTGATTATTTAAATTAAGTTGCCATTTTTCTAATTGAATTTCTGATCTAGAAATTGAGTTTTTTTAACTTTATTTTAAAAATGAATTGTTAAGAAAAAATTATTTGGACTATAATCATTAGAAAAATAACCATCAAATATGTTATTATTTTATATTATAAAAATTTTTAAATCTTGAATATTGAAATCATATAGTTTTTAGTATCAAAATGAAAAGTCTTTCCACAAAAGTTTCGGAAAAAATGATAATTTCTTTTCTTTTATAACAGTACTTCTGTGGCTATGTTTAAATACCTTGAAGTTCAAATATTTTGATTTTTTTAATGGCATTTCAATTCATTTCATTTATTTAACATTTAAAAAAATTTTTATACTTAAAATAATATTGTAGTTTTGTTCTTCTGATGATCGTATTTAACCGAAAACTTTAAAGAATATTTAATAAAATTTGTGGATCAGATGAAAAATTTTGTACACAACAAAATTGTACAACAAAATCACTATATTTACCTAACTACTAATAAACTTGACGGAATAGCTAATTTAATTTTCGTACATTATAGAACAGAACACACAAATAAACATGCATAAGTGGTTTTATAGCAATCATATACATAAGCGATATGAACAGAAATCACTTTGATCTGAAAACACACTTAGTTCCCGCTGGGAGCTAAACATTTGCAGCATTTTCCCTACTCCGTTACATAGATATAACTACTGCACAAAATAAAACAGAATATAGAAGCAAATATAAAATTATGAATCCCTGTTATAACGTAAATACATAAATGATCAGCTGAGTAAAATAATTTTATAGTTTTTGAATTTCAACTAATAAAATTTAATAAATAAGTACATAAATTTTATGAGAATTGAGACTTTAAATTCGAAGAACCATTAGTATTGTACAACAAGAATAAAAATATTTAAAAATATCAATATTTTATATTTTCATTATTTTTGGTTTAATTAAAAAAAAAATCAATTAGGTTTCAAAATAATACACAGGTTTCAGTTTTTGTAACAGGTTCAAGATTTTTCGGCTTTGGCTACACAAGATTTTTCATGATAATGGAAAGAATTATCTAAGGGAGTTTTATAGATTTTAAATTACAACGAATAAAAATAAATAAATATATAAATAAATTTTATGACAACTGGGACCTTAAATGCACAGGACAATAACTATTATACAACAAGAATAAAAATATTTAAATTCACAGGACAATTACTATTGTACAACAAGAATGAAACTATTTCAGTTTTAAATTTTTATATTTTTGGTTTAATTAAAAAAAAGTAATTAATTATGTTCCAATATAATAATCAGGTTCTAGTTTTTGTTTTACTAAAAGTAACGGATTTTTCGATTTTTGCTACACAAGACTTTTCATTATTATAGAAAGATTTATCTAAGGGCATACCTAAGGGAATTTTATAGATTTTAAATTACAATTAAGAAAAATAAATTAATTAATAAGTAAATAAATTTTATGAGAACTAAGACCTTAAATTCACAGGACAAGTACTATTGTACAACAAGAATAAAATATTTAAAAGTTTAACCATTTTATATTTTTATTATTTTTTGTTTAATTTATAAAAAATAATCAATTAGGTTCCAAAATAATAATCAGGTTCCAGTTTTCGTTTTGCCAAATGTAACGGATTTTTCGGTTTTTGCTACTCAAGAATTTTCATGATTATGGAAAGAATTATCTAAGGGACTATCTAAGGGAGTTTTATAGATTTTGAATTATAACGAATAAAAATAAATAAAAATGTAAATAAATGTTATGAGAATTGAGATCGATCTTAAATTTACAGGACAATTACTATTGTACAACAAGAATAAAAATATAATTTTTTTAAATATTTTCATTATATGCGGTTTAATTAAAAAAAAATTATCAAATAGGTTCCAAAATAATTATCAGGTTCCAGTTTTTGTTTTACCAAATGTAACGGATTTTTCGGTTTTTGCTACACAAGATTTTTCATGATTATGGAAAGAATTATCTAAGGGAATATCTAAGGGAGTTTTATAGATTTTGAATTACAACGAATAAAAATAAATAAATATATAAATAAATATTATGAGAACTGAAGGCTTAAATTCACAGGACAATTACAATTATACAACAAGAATAAAAATATTATTTTTTTAATATTTTTGTTATATTCGGTTTAATTTAAAAAAATAATGAAATAGGTTCCAAAATACTAAGCAGGTTCCAGTTTTTGGTTTTCCAAGAGAATTTTGTAGATTTTGAATTACAATGAATGAAAATAAGTAAATAAATATTATGAGAACCAAGGCTTTAAATTCATAGGACAATTACTATTGTACAACAAGAATAAAATATCAACAAAAAAAAATTATATTTTTAATATTTTTGGTTTAATTAAAAAAAATAATCAGTTAAAAAATAATCAGTTAATTAAAAAAAATAATCAGGTTCTAAAATGACAATTAGGTTTTAGTTTTTGTTTTGCCAAAGGTAACAGATTTTTCGGTTTTTATTATACAAGAATTTTCATGTTACACAAAAAAAAATTTGTTTTACCAAAAGTAACGTGATTATGCAAAAAATTATCTGATGGAATATCTAACGAAATATGTTAGATTTTGAGTTACAGCGAATAAAAATAACTAAATAAGTAAATAAATTTTATGAGAAATAGGACCTCAAATTCACTGAACTATTACTATTGTAGAACAAAAATAAAAATATTTATAAATATAAAAAAAAAATATATTTTTCTAAATAATTTACTAATGAGCCATAAGAATTTTTGATTTGCTGGTTTATGTTAAAGACTTGAAATAACAATCGGTATCTTATGCCGTAAAATAGTGAATTAGTTTTTCTTTGCTTTGCTAACAATAGTAGATATTGACTTGCCCAAACACCTGGAATATATTATAGGTTAAAATTGTATCTTTTTGAATACAATTACTTTTACATTAATGAGATCTATTCAGATGAAAATTTTATTTTATTTCTGACATATTGATGATAACTTATATTATAAGTAACTTTATATTCAATTAGCTCAACCAATCAACTTATTTGTTAAGTCGTGCAAATTTAGATTAGCGTAGAGACGCATCCGTAAGACATTTGATGCTCTACAGATTTTAACCCAGTATGTAACAAACATATTATATACGCAGTTATTTACATTCGATATCAACATACATATATTCAAGTCTTAATTTTCTAAATTAGCGCATGTGAATGCGACTTGTTAAACAGATTCTACACGAATTAAAAAATTATTAAAATGATTAGGAATAATGAAGAAACTATAAACGTAACAGACCTTTTTTTCATTCTATGCTAAACTAACGATTTTCTGTTGATCGCTTTGTGTTTAAAATGATTGATTACTAAATAGAAAATTAACCAATAAGATGACTAAACATCATTTTGTTATTTAGCCATGCATATAAATGCGTATCTGTCTTAAACGATCTATTGTAAAACAAGGGACAACTATTTTATTAATATTTAGAGATCAACGCGCAGGTAACAAATTTATCTTTCATCCACACTAAATATAAAAATTTAATTTTAATTATTAATTTATTGAGCAAGAAATGAATGAACAACATTATGTAAAACTTTCTGTTATGGCCTTTATGAGAGAATTTTTAGCTGATAACCGTAGGTACAGAATTGTTAAAAAAATAGTTTGATTTAACTTTAAATTTTTGAGCAGTTGAATTGATAACTTTCAATTAAATATGTAAGGCGAGCTTAATACATTCAATGTCTTAAAAATAAAATATTATTTAAAAAAATAATTAATATTCAACAGAATGACACCGCATATGCTTTAGTCAAACTTAAGGGAAAATTGCGAGATAAACAAAACACCGTAGTGGCTAAATGAATATCAAAAAATAACTTTGTCTTTATTAACAAAAATCAACAAATATACACAGATTAAAACTAGAATAACGTGAGAACATTTTATGTTATAAATTATAATATAAAAATATAAGTTTAAACAATTTGAAAAGTAAACATTCTTTTAACATGTGTATTTGGATCATGTCCCAAATATACTTTGATATAAATTAAATAAATATAATAAAACGCAAGTAGAACGTAAACAAATCATAGTATAGTTCAATGAGTTTTTACCTTGTTGATTAGTAAAATATTAAGCTACATACATATAATAAAACAGATATGTTTTGTAATTTGAACATTACCTAAAGTGAACTATTTATTTCTATAAGATCTCGAAATGGTACTTTTGCGAAACATATTTACTATGCGTAATAAATATGTTTAATCTTAATTATACGAGGACTCTTTGGAAAAAATACCATATGTATATTAACTTCAATTTGATCGAACAATGACTATAAACTGTTGATCGAGTGCTATAAATTTGACAGCAGAAATCTTATATACCGAACACGTTTCAGTGCACATGCTGTTTTATATCAGCTCATTTCTGGGCATGAAACTGCAAACATCTGGCAAAAAAGTCCGTTGTTCTACGCAAGAACAATTTTGATAAAACATTCTATTAAATTAATAAATATAAATATTAGTGAAGGTTAATAAACTTATACCTAAAGTTTTCAGATTTTTTTGTTTTTACTTTAGTACGATTTTTTAATTTACATTAATTACTATATTCTCATTATACGTAAATGGAAGAGGGACTATTAATAACGACTAGTGGTAACAATAGCAGATACGAAAAAATAGAGTAAATATCTTACATTTTATGAGATCTATAAACTGCAAATTCTTACAAATTAATAAATGTTGTGGTCAGTAGCGGGTATAAATTATGCCCTCCTAATTCTAGGAGGGCATCAAACTGAGAACTTATAAAATAGTCTTGAATCAAGACTATTTCATAAGTTCTATAAATCAAGACTCTTGATTCATTAGTCATTTCAATTTGTAACGTGCAAAAGAAACTCTATGTTTCGACGCTCACTTGTATTACTACTTTTATTTATTAATAGATATTGCATTCTCATTAATTTGATTTCGAGTATATTTTGTAGATAATAAAAAAGTGTGGTCTATATTTATTTTCAAGTCTAATATGTTTCACGTAATAAAATGTAATGTTGAGTTATATTTTTCAACATTTTTTTTTATGAAAATTTGTTTGTCCTTGTTTGTTCTGCTTGTTCTGTATAAGTAACAGAAGAAGAATAAAAAACTGGCCACCGGGCTATTTTTCTGCATGTAATGGTTGTAAAAGTAGATAAAAATCTCTTGTCGTTTTTCTTGTATTTCTCTAAAATCATGTGTCGAAGAAAACAATTTAGCTAAGCGCATTAAAGTTGCATATGACTATTAGCAAGGTTTCCAAATTTTTATTTAATTTGTATTTGTTTTTCTTTAAAAAATATTGTCACGTTAATTTTTGTGACAAGAAATTGAGCTAGCTTTAACATCATGATTAAGTTCTACTTCCAGTCAAAACACAATTCTACTGGAGCAAATGTTATAAGGATTTGCTCCTGTTACTGAAGCTTGCTCCTTTTACTCGATTTGTTATATGATAGGACTTTGCCTGATTAAAGCCAAAGATTCGATCTTAAGCAAATGCGGCCAATGAATTAAATAAATATTTCAAAAAATACGCATCAAGTTTTTAAACACGATTCTAATCACTGCATTGATCTAACAAATAATTTATTACACATACTGCAATAATTAAAGAAGGTTTATCAGTTTAGGTGAAGTATAAAACAAATACTGACCAAAGTTTATTTGAATTACATAAAAGTTAATTTTAATGCGTCAAAACTTGCGTCCCTGTCGGAAATAAATAAAATTAATATCAATTTAGAATGGAAATCAGAAAGGAATTAATACAGAATTCGTTGACTAACAACATAGTAAAATATAGTGCGGTTCAGATTTATAAAACTTTTGTAAAGGTTAATACACCATCGATATATTTTACTTTCAATACACAAATAAATATAAAAGCTAGTAATCAACATCTACATCAAAGATAATTATTTGTTAGCTTGGTTTAAATGCGAATTGGTTAAGGAGAAATGAATTATTTACTCAGAATAAAATTAAAAGAACATAAAGGTGTTTTAATTCCTTTAACCAAAATATTTAAATTAAAGTAAATATTTTCTCACATTTCTATTTTGGCCATAATATTATTGAGTCAAAAATGCACGATAAAAAAGTAATAAAAAAATACGCGTAGTGAAAATTTTTGTATTTATATAAAATTGAAACAAAATTCTAAAAAATAATGAGCTTTATGATTTTTTCTCTTATATATATTATGTGCTGTTCGCGACGCCCCCGTGCGAGCGAAAATTAAAAAAGAAAGTTTATTGGGTCTAAGCCTGTTTATTAAAAGTCTATTTCACAAATTATGTTTCCAATGATCTTTCCCTCTCTCTCTCCCTCTCTCTCCCCTCTCTCCCTCTCTGTCTAACATACAAAAGTAAAAAACATATTCTCGTCGAAACTACTTCTTTTTTCTCTTTGCCACCAAGTTCTTGTTTGTCGCTGACAGGTTTTTTTCCCTGCAGCCGTCACCAAGTTGCAAGCCGTGTTCTGCAAATATTTTTTGCGTGTGCCTAATAAATCGTTATTTCCCTTAAGAGTATTTATTTAAATTATTTAGAGATATTTAACTTTGAATCCCGAAGTAAACATTTCTAATATTTTTTTTTTTGGCTTTACTATTTATGTAAAGAGAAAATTGATAGTTTTATCTATTTATTTTATATCATATATGTAATGTGTTTTCTATTTCACTTGCTACTTAATTATTGCCGCCCCAATGGTCTGTTGTTCGGATGTCGTGCACCCCTCGCACGGCATCCTTGTACGGTACCGTATAAGATTAATGCTAAGTATATGTGGTCTCTCATATATATGTGGTCTCTCTTTGTGGTCTCTCATATATGATTCGCAATTTTCGATGATTGCTTGCTTAATTAAACAACTATTATAATTAATTTC
>WYDF02036564.1:0-12611 GCA_009867245.2 Adranes taylori | reverse complement strand
CTATTTAATTAAACTGTGTATAGATCGCTGCGTATGAAAGTTTGCAATATACATTACTTACTCGACTATTTGTTTGGTCAGCTGGACTTGCCCGAAGTGCATATTTAAAAATGTTTTATTGATACTTAAATTGCAGTTAAGAATCGAGTAGATAAGTGGGTCCTCTAACATTTCCATAAGCCATTAATTCTAATAATGGAACACCATATCAAATGCTGAAGTTGTTATTTTCGTACCCCATGTTATGTGTTTTATTTTAACAGTATAGAAAATTGACGGATTATTAAAATTATTCTTTAGAAGCAAATTAACAGCAATAAATTGCCCTTGTAGTTAGAATCCCGAAAGCATACGTTAACTGCTACGTTGGGATTTAAGAGTTTTTTTTTCTTTTTTGCTAGTCACGGAAGCTAACCGAAATATAGCCAAATTTAAACATGACAATAGCATGTATTTCCTTAATGTTGATTTCTCGTACGAATAACATTACATTTTTATTATATTAACAACTAATAAAATTTTATCAATACTACTCATACTACTCTAGTTTGGTTTAATAACTTATGTGTTTACAAATTGGTTTTTGGGTATTAGGTAAATAATCAGATGGATGTAAAAAATATTTACTATGTTATAATATTTCGTTACATAAACCTATTTTCAGCTTTGAAATAAAAATAAAAGAATATTTGCGTGATAGTTATTTAAACACTAGAAACATTAATTACTTTATTGCGTGTGTACTCTGTAGCAGGGCTCAATTACCACTTTAAATTTAAGTGCTATTTTCTAAGTTTAGAATAAAGGAAAATAATAATTTTTCTATAGATCTTATGTTTATTCATGTTTCACACGCCCTTCATATGAAAGCTTCATATAATATAATAAAATCCTTTACGATTTGTAAACGTGTTGACATGTTTCGAGGTAACAACCACCCCAGTATCGGTAAGATTTTGGCTAAAATATCAATCTTATAATATACCGGGCATATCAAATATATAACACCTCCATTGCCAGTTGAAATTTATCTATTGCTTTTTGAGGAGAAAAAGCATATGAAAGGATACGGTGGTCGCTGAATGAATGGCATGATAGGATAAGCAATGGAAGAAACATGGTTAACAAAGTGGAAGAGAGAGAATGGAACAACAGGTATAATAATGAAAGTATAAACGGATGCCTGGGTATTTAAAGTCAGGATGTAGTATGAAAGATAAAAGAATGATTGCGAGATTCAGAAGCGAAGAGAGGGAAAACAGATACTGGATGGTTGAGAGTAGGAACATGTGTTGGATTTGTGGAAAAAAGGATGAAAAGTGGGACTACTGGGAGAAAGAATGTAAATGAATAAAGTGGAAGAGGGATGAGAAAGAATTGGAGAGTGTGTTTGGGAAATCAGAGGGGAGGGAGGAGGGGAGAAAATTATGCTTAGGATTCAAGAAAAAATAAAGAAAAGGGAAAGGTAGATAGGTATGATACAGATATTAAGGAGCAAATGGAAAAGGGAGTATGATTTCTGAGGTGGTTGCGAAAATGCGCAACACTCGGTTCTCCAGTGGTAGAAGTATTGTTTGTGTTTTGGTTCCTTTTTGTGCGGTTTCTTATTTTCTTATTAATCCGTGATTTTGTATTGAATTTAAACATTACTTTGTTTGCTTGAATATCTATTGTTTTGAATGTGAATAAAGGTTCATTGTATTATCATTATAAACATAAACAATTTATTATAAAAAGTTTAAGCCATTTAATTATATATTTTCTGTTGTTTTCTGCATTACACTTTGAAGTGTTTGTTGATGTGTTAATACGGCAAAGCTGCTCGTACAAATTAAGTATATTTTTATTGTTAAGAAAAAAAATGTTTTGAAATAGCTTTTAAAACCTATAAACTAAATTCCAAAAGGAACATCGTGATATGTATAGAATTTGAATGTTATATTCTTGAAAATGTATGATAATTAATGCATTACAACAGATTGTCCTTCTGGTTCATTAGAGCGAAAAATATTGGCATCACATAATGCCAGATGTGTTTTGTTTGTGAAACATACGAAAATAACTTACATGATGTCTATATCCATTATATTTATAATTATGTATTCAATTTAATATTAAAGTATGCATTGTATGTTCTATTTTTCAGGACTGAAAGGACGTTATGGAAAATATCTACGAACGAAAAAAAAAGTTATTCGCTAAGGGAAGTATAATTAGTTTTCCTTCTCCCATGCGCCTGACATATTATTATTATTATTATTATTCAACGAAAAATGCGAAAACGTTTTTAAAAAGTATCTCACCGGTATCGTTCGCATCAATCAAATACGTACCGCGTGAATTTTCTGGCTTAACATTCATCAAGTCAGAGATTTAATTTATATATCGGTTATACATTATATCAATTTATAATATTTATGCAACGTGAAATAATTTAGACCAGACAAAAAGTGCATATAGTATATGTACATCCAGCCACGTCAATAACTTTCTACGATTTGGAGATTAATTTATGATAATTTCAAAAGTTAACCTACAGTGTTGGCCTAGCTGAGCGACTAATTAATAACAAGCTTCATATTAACGCTGATTTGTCAGTAGTCACGTGACTGATTCAGTGTGTGGTTTTTAAACATTTGTAGAACAGATATGAAAACCACACACTAAAATACGTTTCATGGTTCTTGCTGAACCACAATTATAATAAACACATTTTTAATATTTACTCAGTTTTCTGTTTTTGTAATGTACACCTTAACAAATATAACAAAATTTATCAAAATAATACACAAAAATGTTTAAAAAATTCTCCCATAAAATTGATGCACTATAACATGGCTTAAATAATTGAATATTATCCTTTCAAAACTCAACATGTGCACGTTGTGAACTAAAGAACCAACAAGAATAATCGTTCAAAAGAAAAGAAAATATTTTACGTCATGCTCTTTTTTAAAGTAGCAACAAAGACACAACAAAATTAGAAACGACATCCACTGAAGCAAATTGAAATAAGTAAGACGGTATTCATAAATCGTTGTAAAGCAAAGCTGATATCGGACTCTCATTAATTCAATTAATTAATAATCGCAATAAGCAATTCCTTAACAAATCATAAATTAAATGAGAAATCATCTAACAATATATCTAAATTGACTAATCTAATTCATCAAAGAAATATAATATGTATTATTAAATGTAATCTAATATATATAAATCAATCAATGAATCATAAGTAAATTAGTTAAATTAAGAAGAAAAATATATGTATATAAAACCTCCTGTATAATCTTAAAATGTAAATAAAAGCCGGAAAGAAAATAGTTTAGGTGCTAGGTCGTCAGCTTCTACAACCTACACACATCAATACAAATATAAACATCAGACCAGTTACGAGCCAATAGGAAGCCAGCGGGATATAAACACGGCAAAAGCGTTGTACTTGCCGAAAAGACGAGTGGCTTCCTTTTCATCTAATTTGTCATATATTTTAAGATCTACGTTTTAAGTATTTCTTTTAAGGTGGTAAGTTTTTTTTATGAAACGACTGTTTTTAATGTATATTTTTCCTTTGTCGGCTTATGCAAGTTTAGACGGGAAATTTCATCCTACCACAATTCTTTGAATGTTCGTTAAGCCTTTTGACGCTTAACAATCTAATTGCATATTAATTCAACGTATTTTTGAGGGAGGCGTTTATCTGTGAGATAGTTTAATATTTTGACGCATCAAGCTATTATTTCCATCGCTGGTGTGACCCACCACTTTTAGTAATCACCACTAGTTGCATTTTCACTAGATAACCGTCAACGAAATAATGCAACTTTGATTGTTAAATTTTCTTAACGTATCAGGATGAAACTTTTGATTGGCCGAAAGTATAACCTTCCTAAAAATTTTGTAGCAGAGCCTTCTTTTTAACTCCGCCTTTTTTTGCGGCAAACACCGTCGAAAGCCATCGGCTTATGCAAAATACTACAGCTCAACGGATGCTTTCCTTCCCAGAAAATTCACATAAAAGGAACCGTCTAGGCCATAATCCAAGAGACGCAATTTTCGAGTTGTTGTCTTTGGATGGCTGCGAGAAACCAATCGCGCTAGTCTAAAGCTATAATTCTGAAATAAGACCTAGTCAATTCTTTTTGGTCAGCGAGAATGATCGCAGCCAGTGTTGATCTGATCTTACAGCGTTATAGTAAAATGTCAAATATTCGAACAATATATTAATATACGAATATAATAAGTACAAAAATAAAATTCAACAAAAATATTCAACAAGAAATTCTACGAAACTTCTGCGTAACAAATAAAAGGTTAAGTATCAGACGACATCTTCTGCTGGAACTTTTGATTCCCAAATCATTATCATTTTTTTCTACTCTTATTCTCATATTATTACCCATCGGCCTTCACATCGGAGCAAATTATGGAGAACAACACAAGAAGAAGACGTTGCCTAGTGAACACCAACCAGTCGAGGGGACAAGAGACATCATAGACGCCTACTTCGGCAGAGGTCAAATTCATTCCGCCAACGCAAATTATTAGTCAATATCGATAAGGTTCTAGATCGCTAATAATCTAGATCACCATCTATGTATAATTCAACCAAGAATCATTTATTTAATCATGTCAACTTCAACGCTTGGTACAGAGGAAAAGATCATTCCAAAGCCGTACACATAGATGAATAAATCTAATACAATATAATATTATATCATATTTAGTTCGTCACGCTTTATTTGCTTTATTATTTTGAATGGAAGAAGAGAAATGGATCAGCCTAACAAATTTTGAATTATATTTAGAATCTACATTATTGTCAGTCATTTAAAAATCGCGCTTCGAGTCATATATTTCCAGTTATAAATACCATAACAATGAACCAAACTATTTAAACTTGTTATTGCCTTTGTGTGTGTATCATATAAGAAATTAAGTACTTTATTATACAAATTAGAAGAAACAAATTCCTAATACAACCCTGAACCCAACCCGTCATGCTTAAAACAAACATTTAGATGAGCCAGTTGTTCGATTTGGGAAAAACATTGTTACAGGCTAATTAACCCAACATAAATTAATTTAATACATCAATTAATCAAATTAATAACGATTAATTAACAAGTAATGTAAATATAAATTGTCAAATAAAATTTTATTCCGATTAAAAGAGAAGTATGGCGTGAAAATATCAAAGCAAATCGCTCAACACGGAATAAAGAGACAAGCGACTCGGATGAAAAACATACTCAAATGATGCCGCCCAATATGCGAGAAAAAACTCAAAGCATGCCGCCTGTGTGATTCTATGCCGCAAATGCATATGGCATGTCAACAAAAATTTTAACGTGCAGTCGGTAGATTTGTCCTAGATATGCGTATATGTTTATTATAGCGATAGTTTAGAATTTCCGTATCTCATATTTATGAGAAAACTATTATTATTTTTAATAAAAAGCTTTGTGGGTTCGATCGAGTGCAGTCTTCTTTGATTGGTTGTTTGTTCTACGAATTTTAACAGAAGGCGTTTCGATGCGATGCTCCCTTTGAATGTGGCCACATAAAGCTAATTATACCACCGCTTTTGAGCCACCACCACTTATGATTCACAAGTGTGTCATTAACAATATAATGCAACAGTGATCCTCAGTAATCTCAACAGATGAAAGAAATTTTTCTATTGGTCGGAATTCTAGACTTCCTAAAATTTTGTAGCAGAAATTTCCTTCAAGCTACGCCTATCTACCTGCCAGCCCCACTGTACATCACCAGCTCCGGCAACACGTCCAGATAAGTCTTCTTGCTAGCTAATTTCATAGATAAGAACCCATTCAAGCCCGCTCAAGAATTGTGCCCACTAGTGAATTCTGCTTTTCGGATATGACGTGAGAAGCTCGCTCTATTCCAGAAGCTACGACCATATCTATCTTGCGGTGAGCGAGCGTTTATCGCAGTCATGGGAATGATTTGTTCAAAAGTAGCATAAACTTAATATTAATTTAATCACCATTTTCGACTTGTTTTTAAATCAAATGTCAAAATAAAAATCGATATTAAATATCTACGATCAAATTATAAACATCAAACTTACACAACGCACCCTATACTTTTGCAAACACTTTTGAATTCTCATCTTCACTTTTCTTTTCATTTTCTCGCATTTACGTTTATAACCCACCCTTCTACTAACCGTGTCTTTAATGCGTAAACGAGGAGTGCGTCGTGAGAAGAAGGAGGTTGCAGCAAAGAGAAACTCGCAAGAAACCAACGAAACTGAAACAACCCCAAGGAGACCCATCAAGCTACGTCGCCGCTTCTTGTAGTAAAGCTACTAAAGTCAATTCTAGAACTAAGCTAACAAGAAGATTCATCATCAGCACCTGGTTTGCCGTTCCCTCCAATAGCACCCCTTTTTGGAGGTTTAGGAATGCCTCTACGCAGGCCTCCATGCTGGAATATCATCCAATGCTTCTTTTTCATGGAGGGACTATTTGTCACGTCTGACGGACTCTACCAACTACACTCTTTCCCTCGCAGTTCTAGTAAACACTCCGGAAGTACATGAACATTACTTTCAGAGTGTATAGAAGGCTATTACTGCTGCTATTAATTTTCTCCGGTGATCATGTTATCCTATCCAGATTATTTGGCCTTCGCTGTAATACTACCACTGGTGCCTTTCATTCAATCTCTTATCATATTCTCGCTCCTTACTTGCTTTCTGGGACAATTTTTTTTTCACCAGTTGTGACAGCTGTCGCCAGGCGTTATCATTACGCGCTATTCTCCTTCCGATTTCCTCAGGACAGAAGTTGCTTTCTATGTAGGCTTCGACAGCTCTCCTATCCTCAGCCCAGACCTGGCGTCGGAACATTGTATGTTACCTGTACACCCTGTGTCACAGTGCTCGCACAGATCGGACATCGTCCGTCTAATGCGGTAGAGGTATTCACCGAAACTGCCATGTCCCGTTAGGACCTGCGTGAGATATTACTTTGTGGGTCCATCTCGCTTTAACGCTGATGTTCCACTCTCCCTGCCACTGTTCTATTGTGGTTATTGACCATCCACTCTACTATGCAAGCAATTGTGTAGCTCAGATTATCCGCAAGCTCCTGCTCGTTCCTATACGTTGCTATGACGGCTACGTTATCGGCATACGCACACAGCTGGAGCCCTTTGGAAGCACCAGCCTTAGCAGTCTGTCGTACATAAGGTTCCAAAGTGTGGCCCCAATACTGAACCCTGTGGAACCCGCCAGTTCAGGTTTCTCACTCTGTCCCAAAGGTAGATGGAAAGTACCATCTGCAGATAAGCTAGTACTTTCTTTGGTCTCAGTTTTATTTTAGACCAGTCCGCCGTGTTAAATGCGTTTTTTACATCTAACAAGACCAATGTGCGCAGTTGTCTCATGTGTCTGGTACCTGTCTGGGGTGCTTTTCCCGCCGCTATAACCGCGTTAACAGCAGTTATATTCCAACAGCACCTGACTACTATTACCACCAACTCCGGGAAAAGAATGGTTCTATCTAGCCACTCGCGAGGACCACCATCAGCGTCTCTTTAGGTATTACTTCGGCGACAGCGATTATGATCTAGTAAACGTCATCCAATCATCTGCATCACACAATTACGTATTTCACATCTTCGATCTTATTAAATGGGTGGACGATTTCTTCAGCATTATCAATAGTCATAATCATCTTTAGGGCCGAAGAACAAATAATAGCAAGAACCAATTTACATCTAGTTCGATCTTTTACTTTCGCAAAATGGAATATGGTAACGGATCATCCCAACTATTCGTTGAATTTTGGCAGTTAAATAAAAAAAAACAAAATTATAATAAACAAAACAAAATTAGCCAAACGGCATATCTAATAAAACAGTACAAATGAATAATAATATAATCATGCAACAAAGTAAAAGCGGCGTGATAATAAGAATAATAGGCTACACCGGAATCATACACCCACGTAACGCTTCGTAATACGTTGACGTGATCGTAGGGTTCCCAACCCCAAAATAAGCTAAAACTAGATACCCTAGTACAGGAATGTAAGGACTTATGTTGATGTTACTGTTGTCAAGTGACTAAAACTAGCGAAAGTGCAAATTAGCGTAAGTCAATATTATACTGAAGCGGATCGTGCAGGAAGCGATTCACTATGTAACGTCTCGTAATACGTCGACGTTACTACACGTGAACAGGAAGTTGGAATGGAGTGAAGCTGCTCAAAACACACATGCAATCTATCAAACTGTTTACGGTACAGCAAATCGCTCAACAAATGTGTTATCATCCTGGCGACTGTCGCTGGTTGTGGCTTTGCCATGGTCTCGGCTTGGCTAGGCTGCTTTGCAGCTGCTGGACGTCTGTCTTCGAGTTCGCAAAGGAACTGATGTTATATGCTTAAAAATCGCTTTTATAGATATGAGAACCTCGCGCAAGTTTCACTCCGCAGTACGAGTCGTGTGAAGCGATCCACACGAGATTCTATTACATGCCACAGATCCTCTCATCCAATTCCATACAAATATCGGTATTATTCCTACCATATGTGTCGAAATAACACACAACTCCAGTCTAGCGGCTTTCTCACGCTTATAGTGGAAACAACGGGCCAGCAGCAGTGGTAACAGTAATGCGGAATATCATAGCATAACAGTGAAAGGTGCCCAGCCAACTTATTATAAATATCATACACCACACAATAGCAGCTAACGGTGCGCTAAATTAATATTTCCACACATGTACACACACCTATAACTAACGTGCATAAGTCATCATAAATATTATAATACATAGTTATACAGGCCATTAAAACAGTCATCAGCTATCTCTCTGTGTGATTCATGCAATTAGATAGGTGGCTAAATTTCCCCACTCTCATTCGAGCTGACCGATGTGTTTATTCCAATACGTTTTATCTAACAGCAACATGAATCTTGTTTGTTTATATTTTAAATCGTAGTGAATAATTCTTATTTACTGTAAATGCGTTTAAATTTAATAACTGATTTTGTCCCAGCGCAGTACTTTTACAAAATTTAAAGTAATTAATTTATTCAGAGCAACATGCTACGTTACAGTCTTATGTAAAGTAAAATGGGGTAAGTTAATATTGCATGTTAGTTTTGGCGCTAAATTTGTTATAGTTTAGAAATTATGTTTTTGTGTTTTTCGTAATTAAATTAATGCGTATTTTTTGGTGGTACAACATTGTCCCAATGGTATTTTTCAGTGGCGAACAAAAATGTATATTGTATGTTGAACATGTTTTTGGGTATAGGATCTATTGAAAATGATGCATTTGCTACAGATGATGATTCAGACTATGAAAATGATTCAGATAACCCAGAGAAGATGAACATAATTCTGACATTGAAGCAGAAATTAGCCCAAAAGAAGGAAAATAGAAATGATAGCAATGTAAATAAAAATTGTAGTAAACCCAGTCCCACAGCGGCAACAGATATCAATCATTATATCGGACACTGCCAATGTACTTACATATTAAACAACATAGACAAAAACCCCTACTCCTATATTCGTACGGCAAACAACGCGCTTGAACTAAGCACGCTCCCGTCAACACACACACATAACAGCAGAAAGCACGTTTAAACTTCGTACCTAGCCAGTACAGATACGTATCGCTTAATTTATTGATTTTATTATTATGAAGCCCCAGTGCGACCTATATATCCTAGAATCAAAAGGGTATTGTAAAATTAATATAAGTCAAACATATGTGCTTTTAATATGATCCTATGAGTATATTAAACCAATAAAAATGTATGTAACATCATATTGCAACAGTGGGCGTTAATTAAGAAATGAAGTGCCTTTCACGTTTATTGCTAGATTAATTGCTAACTTCACACCAGAGTCTATCTCGCTTCTACTATAAATAAATAAATATACCTTTATTCGCATGAAACAAAGACTTATCAAGCTCAAGTTACATTACATTTCTAATTTCAATAAATTTAAATTATATCATTTATGCATATACACTAAATGAAATTAAATATACACAATCAGTACAAGGATGAAGGGAAGGCTTAAAACTGATTATAGATTCTGACTTTCTCCTACTTATTGTCATTATCAATTCTTATCCTAACTAAAACAATTCACTCCCTTAACAACCCTTCCCTTCCCTATTTTCCTATTTTACCAGAAAGAAATTTTATTTTCGCGATCAGGTTTACTAATATTTAATGAGAAAATATTTTATTATTATTAATAGTAACTAATATTAGAGTTTATTAAATTTGTAATTTATATTTTAATTATATATTAATATAGCTGACTTAAATGCCTCATACAATAAAAATATATTCTATCTAATTTACCATTTCGTATCAAGGATTATTTGATTACAATGATATAATAATAATATTCTCATCTACCTTCCTCGAAATGCCTATTTAAGCGAACTAGCAAATTTAATCCGAAAAGCAGTTTTCCAGGGCTTACGTTTCAACGAATATGACTTTAATCAAGAATGATCTAATTTGTTTTCTGATATGACAAATAAATTATTTCTTACATGTTTAAAATAAATAGAATTAAACAAAACTTATTTCTCGTATCGCCTTATAATAAAAAGATTTTTTTCCGTATTTCGCATTGTTAAGCTATTATAAGAATTGGTAAGAAGTGACCATGAAAATAATCTGAAATATTATGCGAGTTATGGTACTATTACTCGATGCATATGAATTAGAACCGCATTGTATATATCAGTGCAAACGCGTGTTTAAGAACAGAACTATTTTTTACTCATACGTGGAAATTGTTTTGCATTTCGCTCACATATATATTTTACTTATACAAATGTACGATTCACATAGCACACATATGATTCACATATCTATACACTTTTCTAGAAGAAGAGTACCTTAGAACATACTGCTTGCGATACGAATGCTTATTATTTAGTTTACTCTCTAGTTAGCATGTAGTTAGTTCACGTAGATTTTATATCTTAAATAAATAAGCACTTTATGTTGGCACTTAATCGTTAAATTAATTATATTTAAATGTATTAAATTTCTTAAATTAAAACAGTCGTCAGTTATCTCTCTCTGATTCATGCAATTAGATAGGTGGCTACATTTCCCCACTGTCATTCGAGCTGAGCGATGTGTTTATTCCAATACTTTTTATCTAACAGCGACATGAATCTTGTTTGTTTACATTTAAATCGGAATGAATAATTCTTATTTACTATAAATGCGTTTATTAAAGTGCATCGTTATTAAAGTGTAATTAAGTTATTAAATTAAATTCAAGCAAATTAAATTGTTTAAATTTTATTAAAATTCCGAAATAAAGTTTTCTTAAAAAACCGTAAAAATCAGCTCAGTATATGCAATTAAGCAAACTCCCAAAATTCAGGTCTCCTAGTGTTACATATGTTCCCCCAAGGTTATTTTCCTAACATTTACAAAATAATGATAACTAATAATTAAATAATACAAATATTTAAAATTATAACTTAATTTTCAAGGTGAAATTACTTTACAAGATAATTTCAATATAATTTCGTAGCTGAGTAGTGATTTTTTTAAAAACTTAACAAAATTATAATAAAAATTGAAACATTTAATTTACTACTTTCCAGACTTAATTACAAGATACTTTACTACTAGATATAATAACACGGTTTTGTTATTATTACATTTTTAATTAATAACTTTAATACATTAAATTAATTAATATAACTGCTGCGTCCCGATAAAGAGAGAATTATATAAAACAATAAAAAATAAGATTTAAAATTACGCGATTTAACCTAAATACTGACTAGTCGAAATTTATTATTAATATGGTCTTATTAAAGAGATCGAACTATATGTATATAAAACACATGTTTACATGTAAGTAATATGCGAGACTAATTAATGAATTAACATAGGCAACTTATAATTATAGAAATGTATCGATGGATGCATAGCTCACAGTGTACAATGGAACGTTTATAACTGATGCACAGGTAGTGGCCATATAAATCGCCAGTTTATCTAAATAATTTGCATCGCTTGACGAATTAAAGAATCATTAGATAGACATTAAAAAAGTTATAATCCGTATGCAAGAAAAACTCCACAGATTGTAAAAGCACCTGTGGCATCCTTTCGTAAAAGCATCCGTTTAGTTTTTATTTTCCAAAAAAAATTTTTAAATAAAAACAAAAGTGTTCTTAAAACAATAGGTACCAAAATTTACTACAATGTTTTATCATCTATATAGCAGTTTCGAAAGATATTACAAAAAACGGTTGAAGATTGAGGCCGATTTATGTTAGAACATGATGTGTGTGATACGTAGGTAGCGCGGAGACACCGAGCGTAGTAGCATTAGAGATGAAGAAGAAGGTACAGAAAGTAAAAGGAGAAGGTGGGCTGTACACTAAACATGGTGTAAAACAGAAATCCTAAGAGAATGTGTCGCCTTTTTTTAAAAAGAATGTTTTGTTGCTTTTCGCGAGAAAGTGAGTTAACTATTAATAAATTTTATCTTTAATGTCTAAGTTTCTATTGCTCATTTTCAAGATCTTCATAGTTTCTTCAATTGGTCCTTGTTGATGATTGTT
>WYDF02036553.1:0-12611 GCA_009867245.2 Adranes taylori | reverse complement strand
ATTAGTAAAATCACATTGGGGTGTGGTGTAATATTCAAGTTTGCCCCTTATTTTCATTCTTTTCTTTACGCCACAGGAAAATTATTTAAAGAATCGTTTAATAATAGAGGTTTTGTACTCTAGACTTTATCCATATAAAAGGACTGATCTCAGCAACAACTTTGAAAATTAGAAAAGTCGTAATTTTAATGTTTTCATTATTTCCAATGTCCTTTCATCAAGAGCTGCATTAACTTTACCAGAAAAAAAATATTTCTTAGAAAAAGATTATTTTGTTGGTCTACTATATTTATATCGATAGAAAATTAGAAAATCAACGTTGAACGCTTGTTCGACCCTTATAATCGGATTAAAATCGAAGTAGGCATATTAATTTGTCGGGTCCTCTGACATTAACTTAAGCCAGACAGAATCGAGGAAGATAATTTGGACGTTCTAAACAATTTGATCATGGTTATGACTTCTAAGTGCAAGAAAAATAGATGTGGTCAGTGTAGAACTTCTCATGTTTAAGTTGCTGTGTTTTTTCCCTCGATTCCAAAAGTTGTCGTTCCTCATTTCCTCGCATTCCAAGTTTAATTTATGCCCTCGACTTGATAAAGTTTAAAAATTTCTCTTAAAGATTTTGATTCAAATAACTTCGTAAATGGAAAATCGGAATGCGAAATGCTATAATGAGATTCACAAGATGTGAATATGAATGACTGGGTAGTAGGTTAAAAGAAAAGAATAAACATATAATTATTATTTTTCTGAATAACCCAATTACCAATATTTATTCACGTATTATAATACGTTGCACGTGCCCAACTTTACATGAAGAATATCACTAAGAAAATAATATTTGTTTACAAGCGAATTACAATAACCACCCACGTCTGATATATAATAAATAACATGAAAACGCGAACAATGGTCTAAATGTCTCGAACGTGTATGTCGTTTTGGTATTCTTTATTACCTATTGGTTGAGAAGAGAATTGCTTCATCCTATTCAAATACTTTTGTATGCAATGAGAATCATCAACAAATGGATCATCAATTTTTTTTCCTTTCTTCTGACTCAAACTTAACATGTATGTGTCTGTCTGTTGAAGCTGTTTAAACACACCTGGTTTTAAACAAATACTTCATTTTTATTTGAATTTTTGCAATAAATTTTGCAACAGTCATATACCAAAATGTTGTAGGTAATTCAGCTATTATACATGATGGCACAAATATATTTTAAGCCTGAGGCTAAAAAAGAGCCATAAAACAAAACCAAAAACAAAAAGAATAAACGGCCAAAACAGTATATATAAAGAATTTCATATAAAGAATTTCAGATAATATGCCTCTTATATTTAAATTATTTCAGTGTTTATAAGGAAATGAAAAGAAAACAATTAGGAACAGAGTTAACTACAAATTATTTCCACAAACCTTTTTATGATTTTGATCTAAACTGTGAAAAAAATCAGTGTTAATCGGTAACTGTATGCATGACAGTTCAAATTGAACGACTCAAACCCCTCATCAGCCCATTCTAATAAAATTTAGTAAACGGTTCTTATGCTGTCAGATTCACGGAGAATCTCAGTCTGACTGATGAAACATGACATAAACGTGTCATTTCTAAATTTTATCTCCATTTAATTCAGTGTAATTCAATAAACTGAAGATTTGCTCAACAAATTTACCACATTATAACTAATACTACCAAACTTCGATTTGGCAAACTTCGGCTTCAACTATTGCAACTTATGGTACTAGAACTTGGCCTATAAAAAATCAGATCCAAAAAAATTGAGAGTTTGAGATGTGGGTATGTTGAAGAATCCTTCAGATCTCCTGGACGAAACACACCTTTAATACATCAGTTCTGAAAGAACTCGGCATCAAAACACGATTTCTCTAATGAATCGAAGTTTTTCTTGCCTACTTCAATCATATAGTCATAGCAAGAGGACCAATGGAAAGTTTAAAAGAGGAAGGCAAAGTGAAGGACAAAGGGCAAAAAGGCAAATTGCCAACAAGATGAATCGTTCAACTGCCTGCGATTCTAGTAAGAAATTTCTTACTATATGTATAAGAATTTAAATCAAGAAAAAAGCAATAAGACGATTTTCATAACAAAGCTGGAACAAATCAGCAAAACATATGGTCTCCAAATTAATAGAACTAAAACCAATGAACAACAAATGGACGGAAACGGACGTGAAATGAGTGACCTGTTGCGAAGTGGTTTCAAGGTATGTGTCATTACGAAGCCCGGGAATGTTCTAAAGAGACTAAAACCCAGTGGGCACCCATTCAATACACATCCACCTCCAAACTTACCAAGAATTGGAAAGACCAAATGATAACTAAAGCTACCAAGTTTCGAATGGGCCAATGTCCACAATTTTCCTATTACATCGTATGCTACTAGAACGTTGTCGTTAAAAGAATTAGGCTCGAAAAAATTGAGATTTTGAGATCTGGGTATGGTGCCCTTTAGATTTCCTGGACTAAACACACCATTAATGCCTAAGTTCTGAAAAAACTCAACATCAGGGCACGATTTCTCTAACGAGCCGACTAAGTTTTTCGGGCCTACTTCAGGCATATAGCCAGAAGAAGAGGCAAATTAGTTCAAATCAGATAAAATCAGATCAAATCAGATCAAATCAGTTCAAATCAGATCAAATTAGTTCAAATCAGATCCAATTAGTTCAGATCAAATTAGTTAAAAACAGATCAAATTAGTTCAAATCAGATCATATGACAAATCATTTCAAATCAAATCAGATCAAATCAGATCAAAACAGTTCAAATCAGATCAAAACAAGTGAAATCAAATCAAATCAGTTCAAATAAGGTCAAACCAGTTCAAATCAGTTCAAATCAGATCAAATCAGTTGAAATCAGTTGAAATCAGATAAAAGCAGATCAAATCAGATCAAATAAGTTCATGCTCCGATTAATAAACTGATAAAACTATAGTAGGCAGGGCGTCGGCCTTGAATTCCAGACTGCTATTTTAGAAATTAGTCAAAAAAAAGAATCAAGAGCGATCGTAGACCATAGTAAATCGGACAGCGGTGCTGTCGCCGCCGTAGGCAAATACTGGGGAAAAGTGAGTTAATAGAGGCCATAGGCCGTGGCAACGCGGGCAGCTATGCTGTCCGCCCCGTAGGCGAGTACGGGAACCGGGGGATTAATAGGTAGGTGATTGTTAGATCACGAAAGTTTCATTTAATTTACCCTACACAACTATTGTCCAAATTGAATTTACGAGTTATAAGGTGACAAAATTAAAAGGTGCAACTTTAGCTTTATGTCAAATATAACAAATCATAGGACTTCCAGTATATGAAAGATGGGGTGGTGATCACGTCCACGAATTTTTCATTCTAATATTCGATAGAAAGAATATTGCTTGGTGTAAATAGAATTTTGCTTTTTAACACGATTTTGTCGAAGAGTGGTATTCATTTTCCCAACGTTGGCATATGCGCTGCTACTGTACAGTAACATATGTCCTTTATGAGCCGTTCGCAGGTCATCAACGAAATGCTACGACCGCAAATAAGCGCTAAAACGGCCCGCGACCAATCAGAAAATTCCATTTTGTCTTTAGACAGTAGGGACTGCTTTTGTGGATATATATTCACATTCACGTTTTAAGTCCGAGGTATAGGACTTTGAATGTATGGAACAGAAAATCGCATTGTACAATGTTTATTTTAAGATTTTTTTAACAGCTAGATCCCTGCTTTCGTTCAAGTAATTACTGGAATTAAGTATCAAAATTGTAAACTCCGCCTTGGCAATTCAATTCATTACCTTTCATCGGATTTACTGCGCTGATTATCCGGTTCTTTACAAGGTTGAACATAAACGGACTAAGAAAGTCTCCCTGCCTGATGCCATCACTAACCTTGGGGCTCAGGGCCAGAAATCCCTAGACGTAGGTGTAGCAAAACAATATAGGCGGTTTAAGCTTCTTCCTACGTAAGAGCGTCATGGGCAGTGAATAACCACATTCTACACGAGGTGGCCTTCTTTTCGCAGAATTAGATGCATCTAGTCCAGAGCAGGTCGATAAAAAATTCACCCCAAATAAGGTTAGCAGCCTATTAGGGGCGATAAATTTATATGCCCATATAAACAAGAAATGGCCACGGACGGAGTCATTGGCGTCGATCACTGCAAGTACAAGGACAAAGAGAAAGGATAACGTTTTAAAAATTTGAATTTGGCATATCGGCTTTTGAAACAACAAAGAACAAGAAATAGTAATGGAAATGGAAGAGCACAATATCAGCTTATGTGCATTAAGTGAAATTAACTGTAGAGCAAAGGGATCAAATCCAAATTCAATGGCTAAATTCCGAGAAAATGGAACATTGTGGTTAAACAACAAGATAACCTATATGAAGTACATGGAATTAAAATCAATACATCTAAATAAATGGCAAACATAAAGGTGCTTGATATATAATAAGAACCTTTATCTAATATAATAAATATTCTGTATTTCGACGGTCATGCAATAGATGCAAAGCAAATGGAAAATTTCTTAGAGCTAGCGCAATATGTAATCTTGCTTTACTTGCATTTCTATCTGAAGCTAGTAACAATTAAAAATTTTATAATGCTGAGCAAACTTTGAACTTTAAGTAAACATATTTTCTCTAGGGGATATGAGTGGAAACTACAGGGAGCAAAAAAGAAAGTGTAAAGGGCAGAGCATTGGGAGATACTATTATCGGGATAAAAATAGGAATATTGGAAAGGAAAGAATATATTTAATGGGAATGTACATGTTTCATTAGGTTAGGTACACATGAGAAAGAATGGATATATGTGAATAAAGAATAGGATAGGTTTATGGAAAAGATTAGTGAAACACTAAATGTTTGCGATCAAGGAAAGGAATCGGTATAAATCATGGGTGATTGAAATGTAAGAACAGGGGAGATGGGTACTAGCCACATTGGGAAAAACGGGAAGTGCATCACGAGGTGCTCAAAGGATAAGATTAGAGATACGACAGGTAGAATGACCGAAAGGGCGAAATTAGTAATTGGGAATAGATGTATGTAAGGAGATGAAAAAGGAAAATGAAAAATGGAGGTGGTTCGGTTATTGATTATGTGCTGATTAAAGAATGTATGGTAGAATGGGTTCAAAGTCTGAAAATAGGCGAAAGAGAGGAAGCTGATCGTTTTCATTAGTGTTGTGTTGCATAGGTGTTGTATTTGATAGTAAACCAGAGAAGTATGAGGACAGATATAAAAAACTGAAAGACGTCTTTAAATGGGATGAAGAAACAAAGGATGAATTTGAAAGAAGGATGGGAGAGGAAATACGGGGTGAAACAATGGATAAGGAACTGGTAATGTAAGGAGTAAAAAGGAGCTTGAAGATCATGGGAAAAAGGGAGATGAATAGAAATCGGGCCTAAAAAAAGAGTAAGATAGATTCTGAGGGAGGTCATGGCAGAATGGGCAAAGTGGGAAGAACACAATGCAGCTAGAGAAGAATATAGAGAAGATATGATCAAAGATAAAATGAGGAAAGAGAATGAGGAAGGGGAATGGATTAATGATCTGAAGAATGAAATGGAGATTTGGGAATATTAGAAGAAAAGAGGGGTTTTAAGAAAAAGTGAAGATGAAAATATAATTGGAATGAGAGAGTGGGAACAGAAATGTAGAAAGACAAGAAAGTAAATAAAGAGAATGAAATGGTGATGGAAAAGGGTGATAATGACAATGAGGTAGATGATATTACAGAAGAAGAAGTCAAAGAGAAAATAGGAAGAATGATGAAGAAAAAAGGTGTGTCAGGTGAAGATGAAATCTCAAACGACGTGTGGAGTTTGTTGAGTGAAAATGCATTAAAGGCAATAGTAAAAGTATTTGACGAAATATGGAAAGGAAAGAATGAGGTACCTTAAGAGTGGAAGAAATAGGAGGTAGTGCCGGTATATGAAAAAGGGCATATGATGGAAGTAGACAGTTGCAGGGGAATAACAATTATGAATTAAATATATAGGATTCATTCTTAGCTATAATGGAAACAGTAATGAGCATGATAAGAAGGTGGCAAAAAAGCTAAAGTGTGTGTGAGCAAGTTAATTTGGAGATTCAACAAGTACTAGATTGGTGATTATTAATGTATGTATTAAAAATATTTTGTTATATGGAGCGGAAGTGTGGGTGTAAAAGAAAGTAATTAAATAGAGGAATTAAATAGATTGTTCGTGTGTTGAAAAGGATACTAGAAGTTGAAAGATCAACGATGGCGGAAATAGTGAGGAATGAATAATGGCTATTTAAATATTGAAAAACTAGTGAAATATGAAAGAAACGCAATGGGGAATGAATGTGACAGAATTGGAAAAGCTGGAATGATGGAAGAAAAAGGACGAAAGTCGGTGAATGGGATAGGTATAGAAACACAGCATATTAAAGGATAGGGTGGCCTAGTGAAAGATGATTGGAGAAAATGTGTGATGAGATTGAGGATATAAATGAGGTTGAAATGAGAATGACATAGAAATGCAAGAAACATTGGTGAGGTTCAGGAGTATTAGATACAGCAGGAGATATGAACACATTAAAAATAGGGAGGGTATACCTAGGTACATGGAAATTGAGGCCAAAATGGAGCAAGAAAGGATGATTGCTGATTTAAGTGTGGTGGTGAGCAGACAGGAAATAGGTTTTGGATGAAAAGGTAAGAGAGAAAGTGTGGTGTCGGATATGTGGTGTATGTGAGGAAATGTGGGAACATTGGGCAAATGAATGTACGGGATTTAAATGGAGTGAAAAAGAGTGCAGATTAGTAAAAAATGTAGGATTTTGTTAAGGAGGTAGTATGGAGGGAAGATGCATCATGGGGAAAATAACCAAGCAGATAAAAATTGAGGAGATAGGAGAGCTATCGGGAAGGAGCTACATAGCAATTAGTTATGTTTGTAAATTTATGCCTATAAAGGTTTTTAGATATATTTTTTCTCTAAATGTGCACAAAATTAATCGTTGATTTACCTAATTTGCTACAATGTAAAAAACATTTGTTACATTCTTTTAACCCACATTTGTTACTGAAATTCCAAATTTAGGATATTTTTTGGGGGATTCTCTGATTATTCGACAACAAATAATTTTTCAGGGAATTCTGTGATTATTCGACAACAAATAATTCGACATTCGGACAAATCGTCATATAGCCATTTTGACATAGATATAAAACAACTCAATTTGACAGAATTTTATGGTAATATAAATTTATAACTACGCTTTACGAGCAGTAAAACATAATGACGACCGTATAAAGTGGTTCGGTACAATTAGACATAATGAGCAATTTGACACACACGTAATTATTAAAATATAACCTCTATTTTTTGGAGATTTAAGAATGTGTTAGTTATCGGTTAATTAATTCAATATAAATTGATTTATTAATATCAAGAGAATTTATGCGTTCGTTCTCTTGTAGTTAGCTACGGGTTTTTTACATAGACTTTTAATTTTCGTTTGCGATTTTAAGAGTGAGGTATTTTAACGTTCAAGAGCGACAAAAAATTTTATGGCTTCAACGGTTCTTTCAATCGCCAATTTTTTATGTTTCTTACAATTTCTAGGAAGTTTTATGCCAAGCTTCTAGATATTTCATTTCAGAGAATTTTCAGTAAGTCGTTACGATGTTTACGTTCTTGATTCCAACGGTCTAATAGTTATCTTTTATTGGTTTTCGTTCTACGTTTTACGAGAAATTTAGCAGCAGACTGTTTTAACTCGATGCTTCCCGAGCTTTTGGCAACGAAGAGCCACCACCATCATATATGTTATACATGGAGTGTATCTCCGTCAAAATTTGCATATAAAGTTTCACACAGTCTAATATCGAGGAGGCACAATTTTGAAATTAGGGCCTTCGTTAGTGCAGGTCTTCGTTAACGCACATCTTGAAGTCACAATTTGGTCAGCGAGCAATTATCGCGGCCTTCAGATTAGTTTGCTCAAAGTAGCGCCATAGTTAATATTAACACAAGGGAATGCAGGGCTCATATTTTATGGATACTCGTGGTTAAACCCATTCCTCTGCGATTTCGTAAGACCCGCTGGAACCTCCTTAGCGTCGGACGGGTCGAACTTTTTCAAATCATGAATATATATGTAAGTTTTCATCAATTGCTTCTGCTGGCCCGCGTAAAGAGTCCACTAGTGGATATTTTGTGGTAGTATTCGTGGAATAATTATATATTAAATTATATAAAAGTGTTATTTAAAAATACACGTGATCGTTTAAATGTGTAAACAAATTTATGACAACAGTTTGTAATAAAAAACATTAATCAAGATGATAAAACAGAATTCCAAAGATGTTTAATATGTAGTGCACGGCTTATAAACAATACCTAAAGTGTGCATTCTTAGCAATGATAAAGATGTTTACATCAATGATGTTAGTTAGATTAAATATTATACAATTCTAATGTATAATATTGTTATCAGAGGTTGTAAGATAGATATATAGATGTAGAGTATTGATCATTGCTAATTTTTTCAATATTAATTAAATTCATTCATTTTTTAATTGTCATGTACATACATGAATTATACATCTATAAGTATTTGTAAATAAATCGAATTAGTTTTTATATGATTTCATTTTTCTACCAACCAATGCAACATCATCACAATTTATGTAAAAAATTATACATTGTTTTAAGTTTTATTCTTTAATCTGTTTAAAACTTATTTTAGAAATAGATAATTTTAGTGGTCTAAGTCTCGAATGTGTCTAGACCTCCGATATATTTTATATCTATTCTATGCGTTTTGCGGTTGTTGAGAATATTGCAGAAACAAAAAACATAAGGAAAAACACAACCATTATGAGTTAAGACCGACCATGTGTCACAGATGACTTTTCTTGTTAATATCCTTTCGCATTTCGATTTGCCGAACATAATTTCAATTTCTATAAGTTTAGTGACCACATACAAGGTTTTTCTTTACCGTAATGTGTTTTATAGAAAGCTTTTACCGAAGCATTGTTTTTTTTTTATTACAAGCTGAATATTGCATATACATCTCTAATTAAACAATATAGTAGAAATTAATAAGTTAATTAAATTATTATATGGAAATAATTTATGACATTGTTAATGTTGATTAGGTCATATAAATTTTTTTTATTTTAAGCATCGGAAATTGCATAAAAATATTAAAAAGCATTAGAACTTTGTTTTATTGCTTCCAATTAGTAGTAAAGAGATTTAATTTATAATTTATCTGAAGATGAAGTTAATTGGAGAATTGTTGAGCGTATTGTTTAAATTGCAAATTATTATTTTTATGGGAGTGAAAAAACTTAAGGAAGCTAAATCCTCTAGTTTTATGTTTGCTAGAATAGCCTTTTACCAATAGCATATCTTTTTAGTATTGTTACTATTAACTATGCCATGTACGTATTAAATATTACTTTAAAACAGTAGAAAATGTAATTTTCGAAACAATTGTCCAATTTAGCTACTTGTAGAAATTCCTATGGCAGGCACTATTTGTTTGTAGTCAGATATTGATACGGGAATGTAAATATCTGTTATTGGTTTCATGTTTATTTTAATCACTTGAATTCTTTATCTAACCTCCTCTGAACAAAATAGGTTTATATTGAAAGTGAAAGTAAATTTAACATACCTCAAAACTGTAACTGTTTATTCAATCGAGATAAACAAAGAACAGAAATAAGGTAACAGTATTGTTATAAATGCACATTTTCAAGCGTCTTTAATCTATACAGTGTAGTGATGGGGGCTCCGCACGCGATGGATCGTTTCGTTCCCTAAAGGTACCGTTTTCGTTTCGTTTACAACTTAATAAATTTATTCCTCATACTGACAAAGAAAAAACATAAAATCAAGTATTTAATCATTTTAATAGTGCACTGTATTATATTTTATTGTGTGCATTGTTATTACTTTTATTTAAAATTAGCAATTTACTATTTATTAAACAATTATTAGAAAAAATTCTTAAAAGAAATCAATTTAAGAATTAAAAAAACATGGAAAAATATAAAACAGACCAATTAATTTCTATTAAAATGTTTGTGTAACTTATATTTATTATATCAATAATAATTTTGTTTCATGTTTTTAATTTAATTAAAAGTACTATTTTATATTTTTAATTAAAAAAATACATATTTACAAATTAATTGCCTATGTATAAATCAAACAGATTTCCATTCATCAACGGTCATCTAAACGAGGAAAACAATAATTAATATTATCGCAATCGCGCTCCTACATGCATCTTCTGTTAGAAAACGGTATACGATCATTACTTTGCAATCGACGCGGTAAGCTGTTCTGAACAACAATCGATAATATTCATATGAATATTTTTATCTGTCGTTTTACTGGAGCAATACTAGACGCATATTGAACAGTGAACGAGAATGAATCACGTGACTGCCTTTATACATAGAACCACATAGAAAGAACTGCATATTTGTGAAATTGATTTATTTTCGGCGCGGACACCTTTCGCAGTACATCTGGCGCATACGGATAAAAATATGAGTGCTGACACAAACTAATACAGTGTTGTGGAGTCTGCTGCTCCGTATGCTGAGCCGGTACGGGCAAGCGCTCTGGTAAATTGCTAGGATGGCGGAACTGTTAGGAGTCAGTTATTCCTATAGGTCGGTGCCTTCTGACGCACTTTGTGTCGTCGTAGCAGATGTACCAATAAATTGTTGGTTCTAACGAGAGAAAATGCCTATCTATGGAGTACAACTTCCAAAGCAATGGCCGAAGAGTATCAAATTTTTGTGAGTACTGCAGCTGTGGCAACAAACGCAGCATGAAACACACTATCTTTAGGTACGAGTCCCGGAACATCGAAAGACAGGCCTTGGAATGTCGTCTAGATACTGACTTTTCTTCGGGCGGCATCGGCAATAGGATTGCTCAAAATGAAGAAATTCTCGACGCGTTTTATAGACTGGCGATAAATATTCTTAGTCAAAAGGCAGTTCATAAGTGAGAGTGGGACCAAATAGAAAACGATCAGAGGCATGGTATGCGCCGCTCAGGGTTTTCAAAGCACTTTCAGTAGCAAAGTGAGAACAAGCGGTAGTTAGCGGTAAGGATTAGGGTAATAACATCTGGATATTGTGATTGAGTTACTGTCTCGACAGAATGTGCACTGGCTTCCAAAAGGTTTTAGTGGGTACCAACTCCATGGGTTATGAGTGAACCCGAAATAACTACAGTCTGACCGCATGGGGTAGTCGTCGGCGACTTTCCTCTCGATAAAGGAAAAAAGAAGTCTATATCTCTCTTAGTCTGGAAATAAAAACTTGTGTAATTTAATGCTAATATGATTCTTATTCATTGAGTTGAAACGTAGACACTCACCGAATCCGCTATGAAAACCAATAAACCATTCTCCATTAAGAACCATTCTCATTTTTAGCTCTACATAGGCGAATATAATGTCCGCACAATATTTTTTTTAATCTGATAGCTATTACTTTCTCAATCCGGCACTTAATTTCATATGAATGGTCTCTATTTTATTCTAATTGACCGTCTATATGCACCATTTTACTTGCACCATCTAAATGAACATCACCGGTTTTGATGCACACATTCATTATTTTGTTCTTTGCTTATTTTAATATATTTTGTTTGTTTATTTGGAGTTCATTTTTAATCGTATTCCTTGCAAATTACTACCGTTTTATAAAAAATACTTTGAAGGTTTTCCATATCTTCAGGCAAGAATAGAGTGTAGACAACATATTGAAGATTGTTGTAGTATCTCCATTGTTTTTGATTCCATCAGCTTTACGTCAACAAACGC
The DNA here is from genome assembly GCA_009867245.2 of Adranes taylori. Classification (NCBI taxonomy): domain Eukaryota; kingdom Metazoa; phylum Arthropoda; class Insecta; order Coleoptera; family Staphylinidae; genus Adranes; species Adranes taylori. The sequence goes on along the minus strand of WYDF02036553.1, from coordinate 747 downwards.
CTCGTCAACTATTTTCTCCGAATATACACTAAAATCGCAAAGGTAACAAAATACAAAATTTCAGCACATGATTCATCAGGCTTATTGTTTGATGGTCACTGCATTTTATAGCGTTACACTATTGGATAATGTAATAAACATTAAATGTTTAAAACTCAGTCTCCAAAAACTTTTAGAACTTTGGCTGGAATGTCATCAGGATCAATGTTTCTTTAAAAATTTTCCGAGCAGTTTGCGTGGTGCAAAAGTATGTAGGAGCAAGAATGTTCATACATATTCGAAAGGATGACAAAGGTATTTATTGTTGAAAATCTGTGCGCGGCTGGTGACCCGAGCAGTTTACATGGAACTATGACCAGGACTTGTTTTTCTGTTTTTTCTATGTTTATAGTTTTCAGAAGTTCATCTTTCATTATTAGAGATCCACTGCAGATTTTTTCAATTTTGCATATCCTATTACGCTCATATTTTCTTGTATATATTTTATACATGATTCATCTATTCAGATTATCCTTAGTGTTCAAAATAACAAGTTTATTGCCATTTTTCAATCAAAGTGAACATTGAAAATATATAAAATATTTTTTCCAGGGTCCTCGTATTAAAATTTAATGTTTTATTTAGTTTTGATAAGTTAATTGTTTTGTATGAAATACAATCGCAAATGTACCATTTAAAAATCATACGGAAATAAATAGTTCACTCTAAATCACGTTCAAATTTTCAAAACATATGTGTTCTATTATA
>WYDF02036542.1:0-12611 GCA_009867245.2 Adranes taylori | reverse complement strand
CCTCAAAGCAATTGTCAAGACATTTGCTGATCCTCATGGATGGAAGGAATTAGAAATGTTTAATCAATAAATAGTGTTTTGGAACACTTCGTTTCATTCAATTTAAAATGTGGATTCCAACACATTGAAAAGTACAATATTCTGTATACATTGAGTTTAATATTAAAATCTCCACAGAGAATATAATTTTCATTATTTTTCTTAAATTTTATGTCTTTCAATGTGCTCCATAAAACTGGATATACTACTATCCGGCTCCTATATAGTGTGAATATATTTATTGTCTCATTTCTGAATTAACTTACATACCTTTCTTGTTTACAAGTATTATAAATTATATTTTATATTAAATATGCTTCTTATGGTTTCTAACTGTTTCTCAATAAATAAGTTATTTGCATTATGAAATTGCAGCAAGTAAATAAAAGTATGAACTTACCTTATTAAGCTCCAGTTGAATTAAAACGTTATGATCACGACTGATTCCGCCGTCAACTTGCCACCTACCATTCGAATGCCTTTTATTCTGGATTCCGCGATTTCTTGGGAACAGTACCTCCTCGCTGGCATTTTTTGAATACGCAACGGTATCTTGTATATTTCCTATCATGAAAAATAACCCCATTACATATGTAACCACGAAAAAGTATTAATTATCATATTAGCTTCAGTATCATGGAATTGCATCGAGACCTAACCGAGTTTAAATATTTTATTATGAGCATTGATCTGTATAAGAATGCTCACAATAATCATATTCCTAGCAATCAACAACAAATTAAATTAAGTATTATTCAGAATTATGGCGCAACTATTCGCATAAATTAACACAAATGTTTAATCAATCAAATGCAATTGATTTGGATTTGGATTTAGTTTCTGATGTTCCAATTACTTTTCACTATACCTTCCAGTATTAATGGAGAGTAATTATTCTTTTATATAAAAAATTTACGTCTATAATCTAGGACGAGGTAAAAGCAATTTCATTAGTTGTTGATCAATGTAACGTAAAACCTGAAGGAGATAGTGATAGATTAATTCAATGGGAAAAAATATCCTACAGCTATGAAAAAACTGGTCTCTAAATTTCAAATACAAGAAGATGAAGCCCCAAAATATTTTACTTAATGAATGAAGTAATAAAGAAAAACTGAAAAGCCGGAAGCAATGGTATATCAAATTAGGTCGGTGCATAATCAATGCGGTTTTTTTGTTATTTAAAAATGGCTTTTTTAATTTTTATTTTTTTCATTAAAATAATCCTCTCTTTAGTTAGTGCGAATGCGTATCAAAAATCATATCCACATGCGGCACATTTTGATCTACGACTTTCAAAAAAGAAGAAACACTCTGTAAAATCCAAGTTCAAAATGACCCAAGAAGTTAAAATAGGGCGATACAAACCTTACAGAAGTCGAAGGAAGATGTCGACCATCAAATTTCAACGAGCTGGCACTTTTGGCAACTGTGGAATAGGACGAAAAAGCTCAGAAAAGTAAGGGAATTGGCTAAATGTATCCCTCACGAACTAGCTCTCGGACAAGAAGAAAGCCGAACGTGTCCGAATTTTCAGTGAATTGTTGCAGTGAAAAGAACAAACTTCGTTCGTGAAGAATCTCGCCACTGGGGATGAATCTTGGATTCTCTTTAAACACGTCAAAAGCAAGAAGGTTTGCATTTCGCCAGATAGTTCGCTGTGATGCGTTTGCAATGTGGTGTGTTTGGTGGGACAGAAGCGGAATCATCCACTGATATAATCATCTCAAACAGGATTTGTTATTGGTTTAATAATAACGATGAACGTCAACAGTGGTGCATTCCGGATAAAAACGACAAGTTGCAATTAAATATCAACGTCGACGTATATCTGGTTCAACTTGATCGCATTCACGCTATAATCGAGACGAAAAGACGCAAAAAAAGCATATCATATTCCACCACAATAATGCGCGTCCACATGTTGAGCGTTGTGTCGTCGAATCTATCGCCAATAAGGGCTGGGAACTGCTTCCCCATACGCCATATTTTCTCACAGAAGCGCCTACGGACTATCATGTCAATCTATCACTGAAAAAATAACTCGCGAATATTAAGCAGTAATTGAAGTACTGTAATTGAAGTAATTGAAGTACAGACTCTGATTTAATATAACATTAAATCAGCGTCTGCAATAATCATTTAAGGATGTTTTTATTAAATGTTGTAAGGTTTTCATTGAATAAAATTATGCACCCACCCAATGGTTATCCATTAGTATTGCCAAACGTTCCTGTATAGTTCCTTTATGATTTGACTTATTTATCAATGATTTGGTTAACAGGGTCCACACTAGCATAAACACCTAGAGCATAAACACTAGACATTGTGTTCCACAAAAAAATAGCATGTATTGTAAAAAAATATCATGTAAATATCACCATTGTGTGGAATTCTTATTATAAAAAATACATAAACCAAATAGAATCAATTCAGAGCAGATTTCTGAAATTTCTTCCATTCAAAGTGAGTAACCAGTACCAAGGGGCATTGAAAATAATTGTTACACCAATTCAACATGATTAGTTTAAGAAACGGAGGTAATATAACATTAAATTCTGTAATACGATTAATATAAAGTTCAATATCCCCTGTTGTTTATTATTTCCTGTAAGCGAGCTGGCATACTCTCGGTCATATTTTCCGCGTATGTCATTGGTAACCACCGCCATATTTTTCAAATGTTTGTAGAAAGTTGTTCAGTTGTTCTTTTGATGAAATACGTTTATCTCTAAGCTTTTGCTTTATAATCGCCCAAACATTTTTTATTGTATTAACATCGGGCGATTGAGAAGGCCAATGTGGTAATGCCATTTTCCACTTTCCAATTAGTGAAAAGCCTGGTTCTATGTTTTGGATCATTGTCTTTCTGCAGAATCCGACGAAACCATTTTCGTACCGATGGAAGAAGAACTTTTTGGTACAGTCTATGCGCTGTGTATTAAACACACACAACGTGTTCCCGTAAACACACACAACGTGCGAAAGCCACGCATGTTAAAACAGCCTCATACATGCACCTTTACTGGATGTTTTACGATGTTTTACGCAACTCTCTTGGACTACAAGAGAGTTGCGTGAGGACCAAGTCTTCAGCTTAGGTATTCAAACCCAGATAGATGCTTCATCAGTAAATACTACATCCGACCAATCTCGCTCTATATTAAGTTGCGAATTTTTTGATGTTTTTCTGACAGCAACAATTTCTTTAAAGTAATTTGAAAAGCAGCTTCATTTTTAATAAGTCTATTACGGAGAGTAATCAGACTCACCTTACGCCAGCTTGGCTAAGCCTTGTGTTAAGGCCAGATGATTATTTTCGTCAAACATTTAAGAATTTCCTTATCTTACCTTTTTGTCGTTGCCCGTTGTCTTCCTCGATTTGGAAGATCATCGACAGTTTTGTTGTCTGATTTCGCTCAATCCACTTTCGAACAAAGCCTTCTCACGTATGCAAATATCGCGCCACTGCTTTGATACTCATTTATGGTCCACTGCGGTGAAGATAGCAAACTACTACTTCAAACCCAAACTACTACTTCAAACCGTTTTGCGAATACAGCACTCATTATGTACAATGCCTCTCTTAGAACAAGTTGAAGCCAAATGAAATTAAGCTTTATCATGCGTATTATACAATGATACTATCTATCCCCTCCCACGCATTTTATTTAATAACAGTTATTATCTTACTGGTTATCGGACTTCCTTTCGTGATGTACAGACTAGCACTATCATCTTTGGATTTAACTTAATTAATGGTTTAATCGAGTCGCCCGATATGCTACAATTATTACAATGTAACACAAAAATAAATAGGACTAGACATCCCTTAGTTTTTACCCCCTACAATGCATACGGTGATGTAAGAAAATATTCGCCTGTGAATAGGCTTAGCAATATGTGTAATAACATGTCGTCGTATCTTTTTTTTACATAATAAACCTTTATTGGCATATAAAACACATAATATAACAAAATAATAAAATTCACAACCTTATTCTCAACACTACAAATTATTCATAATTTTACCCAATTACCTTCAATTTAAAAATTAAAACTAAAACAAAAGGCAAAAAACAATTCTCAGTATTGAGCGAATGAAAGGCCTTATTTCCTTATCCCTTATTCATTATCACATAAATTCTACATCCATCCCTTCACTTTCACATCCACTCACCCATACCTCGATTCCTATTCACAACTTCCTTCATCCACACCCGCTATCCTTCACACTCCCCACATATTTTATTCTTATCCTTCTCCCCTGCATTTCTTATTTGCCTCACACCCTCTTATACTACACACACATCCCACAACATTCACACTTCTTTATCCCTTACTATTTCCATGTTCTCCATTACCTATCTACACCTACATACCTTAATTTTCCTTTACACTAACCCTATCCAAACTCATCGATTCTTTCCTCATCTCTTTCCTCCCATTCTTCATTCATGTCACCACTTTATCTTTTCTTACTCCCTCCCCTCTCTCCCCGCCCTATCTTTCCACTTTCGTTTTCGTTCCCCTCCTCTCGAATCGTTCCACCCCCTACCTATCCTTCCCACACTTTCTCTTCTACTCTTACTTCCTTCTTTCCTTTTCCACAATCTCCGTCATCACTATTTCTATTATTTCCTTTCCGTATCCCTCTTGCACTAAACTTAACCTCCAGCTCTCTCCCAGCATTCTATCCCCATCTTTCCACACCAGCCCCACACACTCCTTCATCCAATGCATCCACGTTTCTTCTTCCATCCCACACACCCTGCACATCCTATCTTGCTCATTCATTCAGTACCTTTTCCCCCGCTCTTCACTTCCACACCTAAACCTCGCTATCAACTTTTTCGCCTTCATGTTTAGCCCAGGCACTAGATACTCTGCTATCCCCTCTCACACTTCTATCCATTCATATTTGCTATTGAACCTACTGCCACTAATCCTTTCCAACAATATCTCTACTACCTCATCCACCATTCCATTGCCATCCGTGATCGTTTCTCCCCATCTACACATTGACCATCCAATTCATACATTTTCCTTCTACATTCTAACCATTTATTCCTTCCTACACCCCATCCCCTATCATGCATTCCTTTAATATAAATTTCTTTCACCAATCTACAATCCCAATCCATCCATACTTTTCTTTCGAAATTCACCAACTTCTTCAGTCCTGTTACCCAGTATTTATGCTTCCCAATTTCACGTAGAACTATTTCATACGGCGTTGATCTATCTACACCCAAAATCCTTTTGATACATCCAGCTTGCACTCTCTCTATCATTTCTCTTTCACACACCGCCCACACTTCTGCTCCATACATCATAACACTCTTCACACAAACATCCATAATCAATAGCCTCATTTTTACCGATTCCCCAAATTTTCATTCCCACACTTTCCTCATTCTTCCTATCACTCTCCATGCTTTCTTTGTTATCATCCTAATATGCTCAATACATGACCCACTTTGTGTGAGCATGTAACCTAAGTACTTGTATATCTTCACCATTTCTATCCTTCTCCCACCCAATTCAAACACATCTCTCCTGCATTCTCTCCTCCCTCCTTTACACACCATCACTTTTGTTTTATCCACATCCACTTCCAATCCCATTCTGTCCATATACCCCTCCACTCTTCTAATCAACTCATTCATATTCTCCCTACTGCTCGTCATACATACTATATCATCCGCATATGCAATCGACCATACTTTACATTTTCCTTCCATTTTCCTTCAAAATCAGGCATATATATGTTACATAACACTGCACTTAACCGAGAACCCTGCCTAATCCCCCTATTTACTTCAAACATTCAGACACATTCTCTTCTACTCTCGTGCTCACTTTTGTTTCTTCATACATTCCTCTTATCATCCTTATATTCTTTCAGAAATGCCAACCTCATACATTTGCTCCCACAATTTTTCTCGTATTATTTTATCGATTATTCAATTCTATAAATAAGATAGAGAACTTTCTTCCTTCACTTATCTCCTGTTGCATCATAAATTTCAATGTCACTATTTTATCCATTGTTCCCTTACCTCTAATAAACCCAGTCTGCGTCTTCGACAATACTCCTTTTTCTCTCACCTCGTTCTCCAGTCTCGTGCACCACTCTTGCAAATAATCTGTACAATCCATCCATCACTGTCACTCCTCTATAACTTTCTGAATCAGACCTATTACCTCTCTTATACACTGGTAACAATTCTCCTTCTTCTCACTCATTCGGTATTGATTGCATCCTTTCCTTTCCACACCCCATTCAGACCTCTAATGCTTTTATTACCCATTCATTTAGACAACCTCTGACTTGAACAGGAATCCTATCAGGCGCTGTCGCATTCCCTTTTTTCATATTTTTCAGTTCCTCATTCTTCACATTCATCTATACTTATGTGGCTTGTCGGCTGATTCATCCTACAAATATGTCCAATATTTTTCTCCATTTGTTTTACTATACTTTCTCTCTTTATTTTTTTCCACCCCTTCTACTACCTATGTAATATTTTCTGTGCCCTTTCATCTTACTTTTCTCAGTTCTTCCACTAACCTTCTCTTCTCTTTTTCATTCCATTCGTATCCACATCCTCTAATTTCTCCCTGATACAATTCCTATATATTTTCATGTCCTTCAAAATTTAGTTTCAAGTTAGGCTCAAATATATCCTAGCTTCCTCATTCATGACGATATAATCTATAACCGATTCCCTCCTTTTTCCGTAAATGTTAATTCTCCCTCCCAATCCCCATTCGTGCATCCATTTCCCACAATCCATTCTTCCTCATACACCCATTCTAGAAACCTTCTTCCTTCCACACTTATTACTTTATCTTTAGACCTCCTTTCCACACTTACCCCATATGTCTTACTTACCCCATCTACGTACGCGCTTCAATTCCAAACGATCCAAACGTTCTAATCACCCATTATCGTTAGTAATTTAATGTTTTCTGCCTCCTTCCTTGCCATCTCACTCATCCTTTTCAGAAATTCTCTCCACTCTTTATTCACATCCACTCCACTCTTTTCGCTCTAATGTGTATCAATTTAAGATGGTTCGCATCTGTATGTGTAAATATATGTATACACATATGTACATGCATCTGTTTATATATAAATATATGTACAATTTTCAATTGCGATGTTATAAAAATATATAAATGTTTGTCCTTTATGGACTTGCCTGTGGACAGTATTAAATAAAGAAACAATTTAATAAATATAAAGCACAGAGTTACAAAGAAAAACAAAATGCTTCCCCACTTAATATTTTTTTTTATCAAAAGAGGAAGTAATTTATAAGAATGAACGTAAGTAATGGTACATTATATTATTTAATTATTATAACAGAAACATGGTTGTCACTCGGCATTTGTAAGAAAGAACTTTTTCAATTACTCGTTTTGCATAATTCGTTGTAATTGCAGAATTTCTTCGAGCTCAAAGGAAACTGTCGGTACACTGCGCATTGCCGTAAAAATAGTTAAAGTAAAACTAGTTCCACAATTGATTACATAACTACACTAAAAAATTAATAAAGAAAATATTGACTAACCTTGATTGTCAGAAAAATTAACATTCTTCTTCTGATTCGGATCCTGTTCTTGAGCTGGTAATTTAAAATCATTTCCACCATAGATATGCCAAACGACGTTCATGTCGCAAAGTGTATATCTGATTATTGGCGTTGGGAAGTGCTTTGGAGCTTTAAGAATATCCGTCTTACCCAACGGAATAGAAAAATGATTCTCTATTAAGCGAAAAGGTGCTTCAGTTAACCACCGAATTTCAGGTAAACCAGATTTTGTCTGTAATTAAAAAATAAAAGCTAATTCAGAACAGAGTTGAATATTTTAAATAAATTAGATCAAATTTTAATAAACCTTTTATAAAAAAATACTTTTAAATAGATATTACAATAATTAAATTAGTTCATATTAATTAGGAAAATATATTCGTTGTAGATTCATTTAGGGCCATCCGATTAGCGAGAACCATTTATTTGCTTTTGGTACCAGTTATTGCAGTGTTTGCTTCACATTCAGTATTGCTTTGAAAACATATACTCTTGTTATCCGCGAAAATTGTCCAAGAAACATTCTTATCATAGTTCTCCAAGTCATTCATATACACTAAGAATAACAAAGGAATCTTGAGGTACCCTATGTTTTATTGGAAGAATACTTGACTTAACTGAATTGTATATTACATATTGCTGACGATAATCTAAGGAACTTGGGAGTAATTTGAGTGTATCTTCTTCAGTTGTAGTAACTAAGTTTTTCAATCAGATTTGTATGAGTCACACAGTCAAACGCTTTACTGAGATCACTGTACATATATATAGTCCTTCATTGAAACCATTCAATATTAATCCAGTCAAATGCTGTATCGCGATATTTGATGAGAATTTGCTGCGAAAACCAAACAGATTTAGGATATTTCATATTGTTCTCGTCCAGATATTTGTTGAATTGAATTTCTAATACCTTTTCCAAGATTTTTGAAATGATAGCAACAGAACGATAGTTATTTATTTTATCAATTTGAACGCTTTTAAAAATGGCAACCATTTTAAAAATGTTTAAGCATATTGGAAAATTACTATCATCAATACATTGGTTTATGAGTTTGATCAACGATATAAGTATAACATCTAATATACAATTAATAGTTTTGGACTTAATATTATAAACATTTTTAGTATCTGATTTTTTAAACCGTTAATAATAACTCGGACTTGTATGTTTGATATATTAGATAATTTAAATACGTTTTTAGACAATTTAAATACGTTTTAAATACGCTTAAATAGTCGTGGTACTCACGTTATCATCAATGGATTATAGTAGAGCATTTATGAGTTTGTCGGCTATATGTGTAAAGTACATGTTAAAATCATTTGCATTAATCATAGATTTTTATCATTTGCCGTTTTTTATTATTTGCCGCTTGTTATTTATTACTTCCCACACTGCTTTTGGAGGGTTCTTAGAGGTCTTTATATATTTGTCATTCGGTGCCCTTTTTGCGTACGTAATACACTGCCTATACTTGATTCTAAAGTTTCTATAGACATAGACATTTATATACCACTGTAAAGTGTAGGTCAAAATTCAAACAATACATAATAATATAATGTACACAAATTGTCTCTTAGTGATATCAAATATCCTCTTCAAAGTAACAAATACCCTGTACAAGCTTAAAAAGTTTACTGTATGGTACACAAATTCAAGTTCTTCTATTTTGCATTATGCACCATTTACCAAATGTGTACTTAATTTATGTCTAAACGCTTTAAAGCTGAGGTTCTTCTAGTTGGTAGGACACATATTACATTCCTTCTAGCCACGCCTAAGATACTGGGTAAACGCTAATCGAACTCTGGGAATTTGTCAAGTGCTTAACGAGGCTTTTCTACCAGCGTAATCTTGCATCTATTTGTATCCCAAAACATTTTCATGAGTTTCTATATTCCTATCTATTGCAAAACTTATTACCGTGGCTTTGTGCTTGTTAACACTTAGTTCATTATTAGTGAGCCATTCGTCTATTTTAGAATTGTTTCTTAAACTTTGCTGCACTAGCTCAAAGTGTCATCTGCATACAGTACTGAATGAATGTAATTGTATTGTGGTAAATCATTAATGAAAATGATGACGAATAAAGGACCCAAAATAGACCCTTGTGGTATTCCTTCTGTAATATTTTTTAGCACGCTAATAGCTCCATCTTTATAAACTGCTTGTTTTCTGTTCGTTAGATAAGAGTTCATAAGTTGTAATACAACACCTTTGATGCCGTGAAATTCCATTTCTTTTCAGAATACAATTTATGTGACATTAAGACAAAGATTTTGCTTAAGTCATAGAGCTGAGATGCACATATTTTATGTTGTTCTAGAGCCTTGCATATGAATTCCATTGCTGAGTGCATAGCAGATGTAATGCTTAAATGTTCGCGGAATCCAGTTTTCGCTGAATTAGTGCTACGTGTTAATTTGATTACATTGTTCATTGGGTTATCTGCTATTGAAATGAGGAACTCGTTAAATTCTATGCACTTCGGGGTGTCTCTGTTTAGTCTACTTGTGTCATTACCTCCTATTACGTTTCCATTTATTGATGACTACTTTTATTGTCACATTCTCATTGTTCATTCCTTTTGTTTCTTGGCATAAATTTATGTATCGGGCTTTAAATACAGTCAGCACTATTAGGCTTTCTTCATTACCTCTTACGTCTTGGAATACCATTATTGCTTTTGGAATACTATCATAAATCTGAAGGAATAAATATAAAAATAATTATGAATTAAGTTGTGTGACAAGATTGAACAGAAACTCTAAGTACATTATTTAATATTTATTGAGATGTAAATTACTAAATCCTAAACCCATTTTTACAGGAGGTATGATTAAATCTGGAAGGTACGTCCACCTTAGCAACGGTACAGTCTAGTGTTTTATTTTAAATTCTATTGGGAGGCAAGGTGCTTCTAATTCGCATATTCAGACTTATTAAAACTATAACTTTATTCTGACGAAAATAAGCTAAAGTAATGAAAATGAGCGCTTCACGCTCGAGAGCATTTGCGATGTAGGCGAAATTTCGGCAGAAGACCTAGTTTTCTTCAAGGTCTTATATTTAGTGAGAATAAATTCTTTTTGTTCTCTAAAATGGCGGAGAAAAAGTCAACTTTTACCTAAAGAAATACTTAAAAAAAGTACAATTATTTCAACAAAATATATATGGTGACAGATTGGACGTTATTCTACGATTTAGTACAACATATATGTTATTTATTATTTAAGTTAACTTAGAACAATGCTGCAAGCTAACTTAGAACAACGAACATGCTGCAAATCGTATATTTTCCCCACTCTTAAGAGCATTAGACTTCTCCATTAACATTAATAACAAACAGAGTACAATTACGTCGACGAATCCCGTTTAACAGTTAAAGATTAAATAAAATTAATTTTGTAACTATTCTAATATTTCTTAATTTGTGATTACATTAAATACAACTAATATTAAACACAAAACAAAATTACAACTCACCAATACACCTAAACCTGTTTCATCGCCAATAAAAATATATTCGTCATCCGATTCGGTTTTACGTTTCGGCTTAACACTGTAATCTCCTAAGTCAGTAGTAACTTGAGGTATTGGCTTATTAAGCGTTTGTGTTGTCTGACTTTCATCTGGAAAGAAAAATATCTTCGTGCCAACTTTAAGATCTGTATCATTGTTCGCACCAGCTGTAAATAAAAATAAGTGGTAATTCTGAGAAAATAATATACAAACAGTATTTCACGTAAAATTTAACATCTAGTCGGGATAATATTTACAGCTCCGATTAACTCAATATTCTCTTTTGAGTACAGTTACATTTTCGTTACCTATTTCAAGACTTTGCGAAGTTGTCAATGACTTTAATAGCTATTTTGTCAATGTGACACTAGACTTATTAAAAATTATAAATATTTCAAATTATCAATGTAATATCCCAAAAACGCCTTTTATTTTTACACTATTTCGGAAGTAATAAAAACATGTGGTAAAATCAATAATACTTCCGCTGCAGGCTTTGATGAAATCTCATCAAATGTAATAAAAAAGTCAATTCCATTAATTGCAAAACCATTGACATGTATTATTTATAACTGTTTCAAACAAGATGATTTCCCGTCGGAGTTAAAAATTGCATTAGTGAAGCTATAGAAGAAAGAGGATATTAATGATTTTAAAAATTATAGACCAATCAGTCTTCTGTCAGGTTTCAGTAAAATATTTCAAAAACTCTTTGTAATGCAACTACTGAATACTTCATGAAAAATAATTTATTTAGCAGGTTTCAACATGGATTTGTACCAATACAGCAATTTTAAACTCATTAATAATATTACGGGTGCGTTGGAAGATCGGAATACGCGGGATATTTATGGATCTCTTAAAAGCATTTGACTGTGTTGACCACAATATCTTAATTAAACTACAAATATATATGGTCTACAGAAAAATGCTTTGCTGTTTGTTGAATCATACTTAAAAGACAGACAACAATTTGTAACTATAGAAAATAAACATAAATATTATTCGAAACTGTTGCCAATAAAAACAGGCATTCCACAAGGAAGTGCTTTAGGGCCACTACTGTTTGTCATATATATCAATCACACAAATTGTTCAAGATAGTAATCATCTACTAATGAACTATGCAGATGACACAACATTAGTACTAAATGCTAAAGTTAGATGTTAGCAGCGACAGTACTAAATAGATAGAACAATTAAAAAATGGTTTTCAAATAATAAATTAACTTTTAATTTAAATAAAACTGAATGTACTGTTTTTAAAACGAATCACTGTAAGAATATTATACCATCTTCACTAATATTTACCAATACCCAACTCAAAACGTCTACTTCCTCTAAATGTCTAGGAATAATTTCTGGGGAAACTGGTCAATGAGTAGAAATGTGTTTATAACTCAGAAAAAGCTGTTAAAATACATTTAAGAATGAGATTTTAACGT
>WYDF02036531.1:0-12611 GCA_009867245.2 Adranes taylori | reverse complement strand
TATGGCATAAAATTGTATGAACTAACAACAGATGATGGGTTTATTCTTAACGTTATTGTTTACACGGGAAAGGGAACAATAGTTTCAGAGGATTCAACACATGTTGAAAATGTGGTAAAGCAACTGATGAAGGATTATTTAGAAAAAGGGACAGTTTACCTTGATAATTTTTACACTAAGGTTTCTTTAGCAAAATTTTTACATAAGAAAAAAACAACTTTGGTAGGAACTCTGCGTGAAAATAGAAAAGGAAATCAATCATAAGGAAACTATGAAAGCTAAGCTAAAGGGTGAAGCAGTTTGGACAAGAAAAGGGCAGAAGGTATGTTAGGATGATAAGTATGGTCCACAAACATTCGATGGTCGAAATTCAGGGCAAGGGAGCTAATAACAAGAAAATAAAGCCAGCTTGCATTATCGACAACAACAAACACATGTCGGGAATTGGCTGATCAGATCATATGTTCGCGTATTACGCTACTCGTAAAATCATAAGATGGTATCGCAAAATATTTTTCATTTGATCGATTTGTGTATTTGGAATGAATGTTACATCTATAATCTTTATCAGATCACAAACATTAGACTGTTAAACTTTCGCGACGAGGTGATTATGAAATTCTTCAATCAATCAGATAATTAGCAATTGGACAATGAGGTGTTCCTTTTTTTATATTAAATAAAGTAAATTAACTATTGTTATTTTTATTATTTTTTAGAACTATATTTATATATCCAGTAAACTGGACAACGGGACATTTAGGATAAACCCAGGTGCATAGTCCAATGTCCAGTTTACTGAGCAGATACTAGTGACCTTGAAAATTGTCGAGGCCTATTAACAAGGCCATAAATATGCATTAACGCTTAAAAAATATATATAAATATATATATAACGCTATAAAAAATATATTACTCAAAAGATGCAATTGGTTTCTCAGAGCGTTTAGTGGGATCTCGTCATGGCATTCAACGTGTTAACTGAGGACTTTCAAAAAGTATATATCTTGGAAGTAATCCACTTTAACATTGAAGTAATCCAAATCTGGAGAAGTTGCTTGATAGCAAGAAAAGCTGCTTTTTTGTTTACCTTTGTTTTTTTTTTTAATTTCGCCGCATTTTGTGCCCATTTTGAAGAGCCTCGTTTGCTCATGGAATAAAGTGCTGTCCTGATGAATTTGTGTCTTGCACCCTACATTTTATTTGCTAATGTTGTATTTTTTGTTGTCGTTTTTCGTTCTTTCGATTAATTTTTGCCTGTAGGTAGTTGCCTGCTTAATTGGATCCTGAACTTACAGTGCAGCGGCTATTTCTATGTTGCGAATGTACCAGGGAACGTTGAGAATCTTCCTGCGTAATTTATTGTGCGCTATATTGATACGCTTTCTTGCTGCGTCTGTGGCTCTAAGTCAAGAGGAGAAATTATTGATTTCATTATCGTTGATTTGTTGACAATTTTGAGTCGCAATTCAGAATTGGATATAGCTTGTTTACTGTCGACTTTTTCTCTTCTAATAATGTATGACTTAAAACAAAGCTTACTATCGAATAGGAGGTAGCTTGTTTCTTTGGTTTTATACTCTTTGCCATAAAACTCATTGTATTTTCGAAATTTGCTTTCTTTTTCCAAATACCATTATTTTGGTTTTTCCTGTATTTATTTTAATTTTCCATGACTTGAAGTATGCTCCTATTGCCCGCAAGCATTTCTCCATATTTCTTCTATAAAATACGGGTTTCTGTGGAATATCAGACGAAGATATGAAACAATATTGGAGATAATGATGACCCTTGTGGTAGGCCCTCCATTGGTGTTCTTTTTGATGAGATTTTATTTCCATATTTAATTTGGAAAGTGCGACCAGTCAGAAAAGATCTCATGATTTTTATTAGTTCCAATGGAAATTTGTTGGCCGACATTTTCAGTATCCAGCACAGCGACATAAACCCTACTTTTGATTCATTTCTAATTATAGCTTCTAAATTAGCTGCTTGCTGTACCGCTGCAAGTGTTTCTCGAAAGTCCAATTGCTCTAGTGGCATTATATTTAGTTCCTCTACAAATGACTGGATCCTGTTTTTTATAACACATTCTGCAACTTTGAATAAACTATTTAGCAGGCTGATTGGTTTTCTGTTGTTGATGATTGGATTTTGTCTTTCTTGGGTATTGTGATAACTAATCCATTTTTCCATGTTGATGAGAAATGGATAAATATCAACATTTTGTTAATGATTGGTGCAACGTGAGTCCTAATGTTTTCAAATAATAGCCTCAGCGTCATATTTAGTATCTGATCCTCTCCTTGAGCTTTTTCGAATTTAAATTTTTTATGATATTACCGACTTGTACTGGTATATCTTCTTCATACTCTAGAAATACTGATCTATTTATTATGGTATGTGCTGTGTTTGGTATAATATGGTATAATGTGCAGGGATTGGTACTATTCTGTCTGATACTGATACTTTGAGCTCATCACTCCATAACTTGTACAAATATTAAAAGAATTTAGCTAGATTTGCCTTTATTAATGATGACATTGATTCGTATTAAAAAACAAACATTTATATCGAATATTAATTCGTAGTTGATGAAATTTTAAAACCAACAGTAAATAGCAAAGAAAGCAATATACTTGGTCCATTGGAAACTACGGCACGCTGCGATTTACTTAGAACGCCGTAATCCGTTTGTATAATCTGATTCCGCCATTCCTGTAATTCGCCAACATTTACAAATCTCAAATACTCTGAGTCAAATTTTGCACAAGCCAAACATGCTTTTGAGCATGTCGTTATCATACCAATTGCGCTACCATTGCATACCAGTATACTACCTAAATCTTCCATACACAAATGGAAATCTTTGCTGTCCTCATTAGCACAATAATGGTGATGGGGATCACCTGCTTTGCAAGCACGTACCATTTTGACACTCATTGTTCGTTGGATTAGTTCATTTTTCGTAATGTATCTAAAAATATTTAGAGTTGATTAAAGCGGCAGTTGAGGGAATATATGTATATTTTCATTAAAACTCGTATATCGTTTATACCAAATTTTTTAAATCGTTTAGAGCAGAGAGATTAATTCTTTCTCTTATCAGAAAGTACTGTTTTGGGAAATAAGTACTGTTTTGGAAATGTTTTGGGGTTATATCAGACGTTTAGAATCATAATTCAAAGAAATAATTACCGAATTAAATTAAATCTATTCGATAAATTCATGAAATTAAAATAATATATTTTGAGTAATTTAAGGTATGTAACGCTTTTATCCGCCAATTTCTTCTTTCTACTGCATTTGATGACAATTACATTTCATAAATTGAAAATATTTCAAAAGATTTTGTGATCATTGATGTGGGATTGTAGCAATGGTAAGCGTAGGCAACTATCTGTTTAAAAGTTATAAGAACAAATATTTCTATTGTCCAAGTGGACATAGAAATATTATATAAACATTTATTTTTGTTAATATAATTTGATAAGAGAATTAGCTAAAAACTAAGCAATCGTAATTATGTATGTTTACTACAAGTAATACTTTTATTATTAATAAATCGAAATATTCTTGAAAACAATAAAAACAACGATCGCAAAGTCGTGATAATTCAATGTCATAGACTATAATCAAAATGCATTACATACGATGCAATGAGATACCGTTCATTCTAATTATTTAATGTAAAAATCATTGCGCTTGCAGATCGTACAACAAGGTTTACAATATACTACTAAAATCAAAAGGAGCACCGTGGTTAGATCGCCATAGGTTAAGTAAAACATACTGGACTAATGCTAACAAGAAAATCTCAATTTATTAAAATTAATCAGTCATTTATATACTATAATCTAAGGTTGTTGATATACATCAATAGTAGCTAAATGAAATGGAAATGGTATACCGTTTCATTTACCTACTATTGACATATATCATAGATTACATAGATTACTATACTATATAGATAGTATATAGATATACTGTAGATTACAGTATATAAATCACTGATTAATTTTAACAAATTGAGATTTTCTTGTTAGCATTAGACCAGTGTGTTTTACTTAATCTATGGCGATCTAACCACGGTGCTCCTTTTGATTTAAGTAGTATATTGTAAAATTTCTGATGTCTAGTATATGAAAGCTAAGTTGCGGAACCTATCATGCATTTTTTTTCGTAAGCTTAAGTTATTCCTTACATTTTTTTTTGTATGTATGCTTTTGTTAATTTTTATATTACTTACGAAGTAACATGAACTGTACATTGATCAAAATAGGATATACTAAAGTACTTTATAATTTGCTTTGATCTGTAATTTGGAACTGTTGGCAGAGTACTGTAGCTGCTGAAGCGTCTATGTATTTTTAACATCGCTACATTGAATTCTGGAATTGTCGGCTTTTCGTTAAACCTGTAAAGTAAAAAACATAAAGACATTTACTTAATGTGTACAACGCCCACTCTTTCAAGATTATCAATAACGATACTGTAACAATAATGGCTGAGTGATTATAGTTTTACGTTTTAGTTGTAGACTCTTGTTCACAAAGGTGTGACTCATACGAACACACATCCGAAATAAAACTTGTAGTGGGGCAAATTGCAATTTTATTAATTAACCAATATTTCCCGCAGTGTTAAATTTATCTAAATGTAAAGAGAGAAAAAAGAAGAACGTATTCAAATTGAATTTTTCTTCTCCCTAATTGAATGGCCACCATTCAGAATTCCTGAATTAATCTCCAATTCTTGCGAATGACTATTAATGGGTTACGGATGTCTTGTCCTACAGCTTCGTTGATTGGCTAATCGTGGTGTGAATCGCAGATTTGTATAACGGTGAGGTAGGAAGGATTTGATTGCAAATGGGTTAATGAAATATTTGCGCGGGATTGTTTGAATGCAAAAACATAACAAAAGGAAATAAACACGAGAAATAATGAATACGATAACGAATTGTCTATAAGAATATAACACGAATTGTCCAAAGAGTAATATATGAAAGATTGTCTAAAAGTTTATATATTTTAACTATCTGATGAACTGAAATAATTATCACTTGCACGACGGTGATTTCACATAAAAGTCTTTAAAAAATTTTAACCACAGAAATGATGGACTTTAGTAGATTGGTGCTAAACAAGTTAAACGCAGCTGGTCTGTCTCGATAATTCTCGACTCATACAACAAGAAGTGTGAGATTTAGACAGTGTTAACCGTCTGATGATCCTAAATACCCATCTAGACTCGTAGAGTGACAGAGCACTGTCACCAGAGTAATAAGATACAGAAGAGCACTGTGTTATCTATATCTTATTACTCTGGCTAAAGACTGATAAAACAACAGTGCAACAGCGGTGAAATAATAGATATACTTACGTATGTAACAGGTACGCAAAAGCGAATCTATGTATAGACTGGTAGAATTGGTGATGAGTCGTTACTAAGCGATTATAAGCAGAGTTGAAAACGCTGTACATCGTTTCTTCTTTAGACAGCGCGCTCTATTGTAAGGTAGTTACGTTAGAACGTATTTTGGGGTTGAAACAGCAAACGGATTTCTGTTTACTATGCATGGGTTGCCTATATTACGTAGTTAGATCTCTACAATATTAGCTTTAGAATAGCAATATCGCTACGCCACGAGTTTAGCATTGAGTTTGTGGTTTTTGGCAAATGGTGTGTAAGGACATAGTGAGGCTTCTTATTTTTTGTGGTTTTAACAAGATTATTGATGTAGTTGAAGTCTTGAAGGTACATTTCATTTCTGAATATTGTAAATATATTAGGAAGTTATTGAATTTTAGGTCAGCAGAAAATAACTGAATATTATAAGGACCCAAGATTGGGGAGTTCCTTTACTCCTATTTATTGAGTTACGTGAACATTCTATTATTTAACGTTTGCTAAGGGATATATAAGGGAAGGGTTATGCGTTGCTAAGGGTTATATAAGGGAATGCTATATTGCGACCGGTGTGAAGTTAACAATAAAATTTGAAAATTTTCTGTCCAATTTTCTCGTATAATTTATATTTTTTAAAACTTATTTATAAACAATTCATGTATAAAGCCTATGTAAGTGCACACACCATTTCAGTCATAGATCAGTGGCGTCCAATCTGGAGGCAATAGTACCTATTAAAATTATGTTAATGAAATATGTTTAAAATTAATAATTTTTTAGCAGAGACGAGTACTATATCAATTTAAGCAGTACGAGGGTTGCCCCAAAAGTAATGCACAGTTGGCTCTAACTCGAAACATATTTATTGAAGAAGATATGTGATTACAGGTCTTCAGTATAATCCCCTCCCGTATCAATGCACGCTTGCCTGCGGCGCGGAAGTGCTTGGATTCCGTTCAGCATCCCATTCTTACTGACCATCCGAATCTGTCGGGTCACTTCTCTTCGGAGCTCTTCCAACGTCGGGAAACGCACCCCCCGAAAGAGTTCTTTCGAGAAGTTTGATGATCGGTGCACTGATGTGCGGGCGCGCATTATGGGGCAAAATCAACACACCACTTTGCACAACTCCTAGGCGCAGTTTACGCATTTTTGGGCGCAAGAATTCTGAAGAAAGTTTTTGTAGTACGGTCCAGTGACACTAGTACCCGTCGGAACTCGATCTGTGGCGATTACGCCCCGTTAATCGAAGTTAAAGACCATCATTTCTTTCATTTTCGAATGTTTTTTCGTCCGACAAACTTTTTCTGCTCTCGGCGAATCTGGGCTCTTCCAAACGTCGCTTCATTTCGGATTCGAAGACACGTATCCAGGCTTCATCAAGTGCGATGATGCGATCGAGGAAGGTTTCACCTTTATTTTCATAACAAGCAAGCAATTCGTGCGCAATTTCCAAACGTCTTGCTTTTTCTTCGGCTGACAAGAAGTGCGGTATCCATCGCGCCGCCATCTTTCGTTTGCCTAGCACTTGTGTTAAAATACGATGTGCGCTCGTTTTCGAGATTCGTGTCTCCGCTTCAATTTCTCTTAGTGTGAATCTTGGGTCTTCTTTGAACAGCGTCTTTGATGCTTGCTCGACCTTCTCGAAACCTTGTGTGCCACCTCTGTACTGTGGTATGACCGCCCACTGTTTTTATCCTACTGTTTCGATGCGAATATACACACATTGCTCTATTGCTGAAATCCGACCCAACGGACTGTTCTCGTGAACGAATCTCATTACCATATGATACAACGTGATCTTCAGACTTCAATCTACACGCTGACGCTTCGAAAAGCAGTCTACATTGTCTACAATGCCCGCTAGAGCGCGCTGTGCTTTACTATTGGGACAACCCTCGTATATCAATAATAGGTATACAATGATCTTTCAATTACACTTAGTGATTTATACATCAGTGTCTTCCGGCAGGTTGGTAATACTACTTAACGCAAAATTATTCATCAAAATAATCTATAGTAAATACCCTTTCAAAATACCCTTTTTTGTATAGATACAATCTATAGTAAATACCCTTTCAAAATCAAATATTGTTTTATGGGTCAGAGGCGTCCGAGTGAGTAGGAATAGAACTTATTAAAACGGTGTTATTAATACCTACTAGTGGTTACCCAGTGGTCGAAATTCTACCGTAATTCATAAAAATTTTAACTTTAAACGTTATTCATGTTCTTTAATTTCATCATTTTGTATACTATTTACAGCATTAAAATTTGCATTTGGTCTATTTTCATTTTGACTCACGCGAATATATATTCCTTCTTCTTTGTCTCTCACTCCGACCCATCAGTGCTCTATGTCGAGGCATTCTAAAAACGCTTTTAAATCTCACTCTCTTCCATGCGCACACTCTCCTTATTGCCGCACGCCGCAAATAATATTGATTGTAAACAAACGACAGACTATGACGTGTTTTACAATGGCAGTATGAACGTAAACAATGAATGTTTTATTGAATTTAATGTATTTGTAACACATACTATATATGGATTTTAGTTTTCTGCACTCCTCCATATAAACTTTAATTATGCCAAATATCACCCTCCTCCGTGCGCGCAATATGCTTAAAAGGGGTACAAAGTTTGCTCTTCACGTGTTAATATATAGATTTATTCGAAACGAAACTTAATCATATTTTTAAGCATAGAGACGAATTCTGTGCTACTTGAAATTTAGTATATAAATAATGGATATACAATGATCTTTCACCAAAAAAAGCCAGAGGAGATTGCACCAGCCCGGTGCGTCGACACACCAATTCCTATTGTCCCTGAGCAAAGACCAGGAAACAATCTGACGCTCAACCTTCCTATTTATGCGGCTAATCTCATCCGCGTCCTTACAGCCACCCTCCTAAATGTCTTACCCGACAAACGCTCTCTTATTCAGGAAGCAATTGGGCAAGTCTCCAAACTACCCCTCAGCAGAGAGGCCTACATTTCCTTCTATAACAATATCATCTCCATTGTTAGGATTCCGTTATGATAATGGAACTTGTAATCGGTATGGTTACCTCTAGTGGATTGCACTGCGGCATAAAATTGACCCTAATAATATCAAATCGTCTTTCCTCTGCCAAAGTCAAAATTCTCTCTATAACGGAGACAAAAGTTAAATCCGACATTAATATTTGAAACTATCGCGTCTGTCAACGTAATAGTCTTCACGGTGCAATTAGAGGAAACCACTTGTAATCAACAAGCACTATGTTAGCACTCCATTTCCTCTTCCTTCCCAGTTTGATAAGCTTGAATTTGTAGTGGCCAACGTCCATTTCACTAATTTTAAAGTGACGATTTTCTTGTATTACAACCGCACAGAGGCACAGCCATTAAAACAGATTGGAACCTTCTTAATGCTCTAATCCGTCGCAATATTATTGCGTACAAGAAGGATTGCTCGACTAACGCTACTTCAAAACCCGATTACCGTAAAAAAATTTGGGACCAATTCAATCGCCTTACAGGCAAGAATTCGACGCCCAAATCCCATTTAACCAATTCGCAAGGACAAACCAATTATTTTGCTGATCATCTTGAATCAGCTTACCGAATTCCTAACAATCCAAACTTTGCCGATCAATTTGACACAGACAACTATGCCAGGAATTTATGGCACACCAATGTCATATTTTTCTCAAAAGAATGACGTCCTCTTCCCTAGCAGTTCTGAAGAAATTACTTCAACACTCAAATAGGGTAAAAACACAGCCCCCGGAATCAATAATCTAACCTGTCGCATTCTATGAAATATTCCACCAGAAACCATCGAACTTGCCGGATATCTTTAACCAGTGTCTCCGATTGGGACATTTCCTAGTATATGGGAAAAGACTGGTCAAACGGTCATGATTCCTAAACCTAGAAAGGATCCCAGCAACGTTTCGTCATATCGCTCAATAACACTTCTTAACGTGATAGGCAAAGCTTTTTAAAGAATAATCACAGCTCGAATACGAAAAGTTTTGGAAACCAACAAAATCCTACAAGACAATCAATTTGGTTTTAGAGCCTCGCACTCTACATATGACGTGCTTCTGAAATTCCAAACCGACGTTACTCGCGCTTTAAACAGTGCTTTAGCAGTATTTCGGGATATCACCCAAGCCTTTACTTAATTACGGGGCATACTTAATTCGCCAACTCCACACAATAAACATATTTCATCCAACTCTAATCAAATTAGTCCAATCGTATATGTCAAACCGCAGCACCCAAATCAAAATAGATGACACATTATCCAGAATTATCTACCCTCAAGCCGGAGTTCTGCAAGGCTCCGCCTCAACTCTTTCTTAAAAATTCTCTCAACTCTCTTAATATGGGCACAGAAACGGTACGTCACACCAAACCCAAACAAAACTCAAGCCATTTTAATACAGCACCCAAATCTAACCAGAAATCGGATTAAGACAAAGGGATGCCCGGCTACAAATCTGGGGAAAGGGATCCTGCTAAAAGATGAAGTGACATATTTAGGAATTACATTCAATCGAACGTTTAGTTGGTACTCCGATATGAAACAAACTTTTGGTAGGGTTAGAAAACGCGCCAACCTAATCTCTGCTCTGAGAGGACGATTTCCGGGGGTGTGACCCCAAAACACTCCAGCAGACTTGTAATACCTGCATAACACCCATTATTGATAACGGATGAATTCGTTATTCCACTGCAATCAATAACCAAGTTCACAAATTAGTCACATGTGAATGAAGTATCTTACGTAAAGTAAACCGTTTACATTATCGATTTCCTAGCAACATACTGTATGAGCACTGCTCGACCACACCCATTTCTGATCGCTTAAAACATCTTTAATCCAAATACCCCCATAGGCGATGCGCCGAAAACAACATAATAGCCTTTCCAAAATTTTCACACGTGTGGTGTTTTGACTATTCTGATACCTGCTGGGTCTCTTTGCATTAATTTCTGGGTCATTCCGATGGAACTTGAGCATGGTCTTAGTTATTTCGTATTGATTAGCCATTGCTTACAACGGGGCTCCTGCATTGGCTAGCGCCTCTCTAAATGCTTTGTATGAGCTGCTTCCGGCTCGGTGACCGTTATCTTTGCACATTTGGCACTATTTATTGTTGCTGCAGTCCTTTGCAAAATGGCCTGCTCCGCCGCATTTAAGACACATATCACTTCTATCTGACCCGTCGCAGTTTGATGTCGTGTGGTAATAGGTAAAGCATCTTCGGCATTGGGTTACTTAATCCTTTAACAGTGCAATAATTGAACCCGATTTTCTCTTATGTAGCCTTGCTAACGTCCTCCTTCGTCGATATGGCATTCATGCCTTTAATATGTATCACGATGGGCATTGTTCTTTTGATTTCCACTTAGTACCTTGATGGCTCCTCCAAGCGCTTTAGTTGCGTTTGGATCCTTCTTTAATGGTAGTAGAAGTTTATTGTCTTTGGTCTCGTGCGTTGATAGGATTGTTTTTGTGCTGTCCCCATCTACTGCATCGCGAACTGTTTTAAGTAGGTCTGCGTAGGTTATTTCTTCCTTTGCCACTGCTTAGCGTCTATTTCGATGCTCGGTGTCTCGGGATCGCTGGGCTTCCTATCTGCTGGTTTTTCGCTTTCGAGGATATGCACGGTTATGTTAATGTCATCTTCTTTAAACACAAGTGCGATGAGTTTCCTAACAGAATTCCAGTTTAGGGGGTCTCTTCCCGACGCACGCATAATGCCTCTGAGGGGAATCAAGCTGCGGCATAACGTCTAGTAGTTGTAGATGCCCGATTTTCATATCACCTACCCACCCGGGCCTTATATTAACTCGTTCTAAACGAAATTACAAGATGGCGTCATTGAGGGGTCATTTTGGGGCTTCTTTAGGGTCATTTTTCGATCCTTTTGGGGACCATTTGAGGCCTTTTGGAATCCTTTTAGGATTCTTAGGACTCTTTCGGGGGCACCTTTGGGGGATCGTTTGTGGTCTTCGGAGTCTTTTTGGAGCTCTTTTGGGGAAGTCCCGACTCGAATTTATCTAGATTTGACGGGGAACTTGGTAAATAGACAAAAATTCTAAAGATAAAAAAACAAACAAACGAATCCACCCTAGTCATTCACCAAACTCTGATCCCTTAATTACACTAAGTGATTTATGCATTAGTGCCGTCCGATAGGGTGGTAGTACTATTTAAAGCGATGTGTAACGCAAAATAATTAAAGGCTCAATTGAACAAGTTTTTTTATTAATGAAAATAAATTTGTGCCATTTTTGTTTTAATCTATAGGCAATGTCCTTTTAAAAGCACATATTTCTTTATGGATCAGTGGCTTCCGAGTGGGTAGCAATAGGACTTATTACAACTGTGTTAACACAACCAAAATTATTCATTTTGTAGCAGAGAGCCGAATTCTGTGTTACTTGAAATTCAGCATATAAGTAATGAATATACAATGATCTTTCAATTACTAGTGATTTATTCATTAATGTCGTCCGATAGGGTAACAATACTACTTCAAGCGATGCGTAACGCAAAATTATTACCATTTTTGTCAACAATAGGATTTTTGTCAATTCAACAATAGGAGTTATTAAAACTGTTAATAAATAAACTGTCGCTTCAAGTAGTATTACCACATGGTCGGAAGGCACTGATTCATAAATGATTATGGGTCGGAAGATCTTTGTATATCTATTATTTAAAAACTAAATTTATGTTGGGACAGAATTCTTTTCTCCGCTAAAAAAATGATTAATTTTGGTTTTGAATGTATTGGTTTCAACGCAGTTTTAACAAGACGTATTGTTACCCACTCGGACGCCACCGATCCATAAAGCAAAATGTCTTTTTGAAAGGGCATTGTATATAGATTGTAATGTAAGTATATTAAAATAAAAGTACCACAAAATTCTTTCCATTAATAAAAAAATTGTTAATTTGAGATTTTGATTATTTTGCGTTACATATAGTACTGCCACGTTGTCGGTCGGTACTGATGGAATTAAAGGATCATTTTTCTTACGTAGGAAGTAGAGAAACCTTCAAAAGGCGAAGGAGCCCGTGCATCCAACAGTGTGGGATTTTTACCCTAACTAAAACTCCACTCCCTGTTGGGATTGTATATTGTTGAGAGATTGGTGAGTTTGTTTAAAGGAGGCTTTAGGATTTATCA
>WYDF02036509.1:0-12613 GCA_009867245.2 Adranes taylori | reverse complement strand
TATTTTTATATGTACATATAATATATTTAATACAACTCTATAGCCTCATTCTGCCATCTAGATAAATATGAATAATTAAGAAACTACGAAACATATATAAGGTTAAACAAGAAATTAAATTATTTTTTTATAAAATGTTCGTTATCTTCAGTCACTTTGAAATAATGAATAAATACAAAATCTTACGAGAATGCGTTAATTTAATTTTTTACAAACCTAGAATCAGACCTGTTCTCAATCCCAAAATAGCATTATCAAAATTAGATACATTACATCAAAATTAGAATACAGATACATTGTATCAAAATTAGATACAATAGTTGCCCTGATATAAAATATTATTCGTAAATATCAAGCTGATATTTTGTACCAGCTGTAACAGATTGAACCTTAGGAACAGGTAATTTGTCTGTCCCAGCTGTTCTAATCTAGTAAGCTACTATTTTATACTGGCAGGTATTTTGTATGTGGCTAGTATATCGTATCGTTTGATAGTAGTGCGGGGAGCTCACTTCATGCATGTATGCTGTCTCTCATGTTTCAGCATAGGCTTTTCATTTCTATGGTTACGTTGGGTAATTTCACGGCACACGATATATGAATATGTATATGCGAAAAAGGTAGAAAATGGTATTGATTTACTAAATTATTGTTTTGAATTTTTGGTGAAGAAAATTAAGTATTGTTTTAAGTGAAACTAAAAGCAATCATTTGTGGAATCGGTGTACAGTTTCTGCGTATGTCGCTCACAGATACATTTTACAGGCGTAACTGTTCCAAAGTAACAGCTCCAGAACATACTAACCATCCCTACTTACTTGTTAGTTTTCAAGTTTGAATAAGAAACCAAATTGTCGACGCTGTTTGTCACATTTAATAAACAAAATGTTTAAACTTTTATAGAAATTAGTTTTTTCAAAACTTCTACTTAAATATTTTTATTTGATTGAAAGTTATTATTGCTATATAAGTTCACGTACAGATATCTAACAAATACCTGCAATAAATTAAGTAATAAAAATATTTTATTATTCAAATAAAATACTATTTTAGTTAAAATAAAATATATGTTATTATCTTCCAATATTTAAACATAGCTAATTATTGTAGCAAAAATTCATTAGTTGGTTTTTATTACAAATAATTTTATTTCGCGTAAAGCTATAAAAGTTTTGTTATTTTTAAAACTGATAAGATTATATTCAAAATTTTTCATGGTTTCAAGCTCTAAATAAGATTGCGTCTTTGGAGACATATTTCATATTTAATGTCAAAATATTACAGTACAAATTAAAATTTAAAAAAAAAACTAAATAAATATGAAAATTATATTATGGTTATGTATTTGTTTTAGTTTTTATTTCATATGCGATGGTATGAAAATATTTATTATGTGGATTTATAATTATTCTATATATTTCAATATTATTAAATTTTATTGTTATTTTCCAAATACCAATATATGAACATCGTCCTCAATTCATTTTATCTTCAATTCGGCTTCGAAATATATAGCCAATGTTGCGTAGTAATCTCCAGTTATTTACGCTTTGCCTAGTAACCAATAAGATTAATGCCTTTCGCATTGCAAAAAGCAATCGCCGTTACCTTACCAGCCGATTGGGTTGTCGTTGCCTTCTTCGGTGGCAAAGACAACCTTTTGATTGGTTTTGCTTTCGCCACTTTTTCTCCACTACTTTGACTGTTTTCTCGTCTCTGGCGAGTAGTAATAGACCCGCGTTTCATAAACAGTGACGTATAGACTAAAAATCATTCGGATTACGTATTGTCTTCGCCAAATGCCCCGCCGAGCCTAAAACTTTAACCCCCTTTGTGGTCGAATTGCGATAAATACCCTATTAGTGGGTGCTTACGTCAAGAAAAGAAGCCTTTTCATGACGCATCTATATATAAAAGGATATCGGGCGTATCTTTTTATATATAGAGATATTCATCTCTTATTTTACGGTACCTTTTATCCATAGACCATCCAATGTTTTCATAAATCTTTATCTTCTCTATTCCATACACTATGCTGCCCCCTTCAATCATCTCTTTCATTTCATCGAAGTACACCCATTTAACTACTGTATCATTGTTCTCTGTCATCACTTTCCTCTTAGATCTCAGTATCTTCTTCGAGCCACCTACACCACACTTAGTCCTCTTTAGCTTTGCAGTACAATTTTGCGTTGATTTTCTACCTGTATTACCATTTTCATACATCCTATTTGCACCCTCTCTATATCTTTTTTTACTCACTGCTTATACTTCAGCGCCATACATCAAAATAATCTCTACATAATCCTTAACCTCATATTTTCTGATTCACCAAATTTCTGTTCCCATATACATCTCTTTCACTCGATCGCATCACTAGCTTTGACTGTCATCAGCCGGGTATGTTCATTGCCTGATGAGTTGTAGTTACGCAGATATTTCAAATATTCGAAACACAACGTTTTTGCACTTTTCTTACATACTAATGTTTGTGTTTTCTTTACATTTACTTCAAGCCCTCTCTATCTCATATATCTGTCTACTAATATACCTGATACATGATATATCCGATAAACAAATATATGTCTACACATTCTTAGTCATCTTTTCTGTATTATTTTCCATGTAAAAAATATCGTCAGGGTTTCTCAGAATCCAAAATTACTTCCAGGTTGTCCCTTTTTTTGACATTCTTGTCGTACCTCACTTCTTAATTTAAACCATCCGCCTACATCTTCGTCTACCTTTGTTCTTATTGCAATTCCATTGTACATATATTGAATCTGCTTTCTTAATTTGTTTGATAACTCCACTGTCTCCATTCTATCCAATTTTCCCTCGATATGTCTCATCAGAAGCAGATCTCAAATCTAAAAGAGCAGTTAAAGTTTTTTTCCCTAAACCTAATTCTTTCTGATGATATGGAAACAGTTTTTCGCAGTAAGAATAATTTTAAGTGAGTAGGTGTTATTTCGAAAATTGTAATCAATAGTTATTTTAATAATTATTTGTAAAAAAGGTGGACACGTGTTTCTTGCATAGGTTTATATCGGTTATCAACATCTTTTCTGTCATTAACACCATAATTCTTCTTGTCGAATGTACTAGCAAGTTTAAAATAGTTTGAAAACATTTAAAGTTTATATTGCATAATGTAATCATATCATTGACAATAAATTGTATAATTTAGGTTTCAGTAAAGAAAAAACTGAAGTCATCTATCAGAACAGACTGCTAATTGGAAATTTTGTTGTTCATTTATTAGAAATTATCTTCGACTTCGTTAGTGGTATACTAAATCCTTTTGGTTTGGTCACAAGTCCTCTATTTAGTCATGTTACTGGCATTGTTGCAGACTTACTTGGTATGGTTGGCCTTTTTAAAAGTGGCATACTAGCATTAAACTCAAACGATAGTAATGTTGAACGCAATTCACAAAATTTTATGTTTAATGTGGAACAAAATGTCGTTTGTCTGTCGGAGAATTCACCAAAAGTAATAAGAAATGTTGTCAATTCAGAATTTACTCATGACAAGGAAAGTATTTCTAAACTAAAAGAAATGACTAAAGATATAGAAGACCAAAATAAATATTACAACGATACTACAAACCAAATGAAATTATTACTTAAAGAAAATAACATCGATACAAGTAACTTTAAGTCAATAAGTCAAAAGCCGAAAGTTGCACGGAAAATGGCTAGATTATTTGACAATTTAAAGAAAAAAGCAAAATCTTCAAAAATATGTAAAATACTTGGACATAAAAAAGATCCATTGGGCAATGCAGACGTTGACATTGTCACGAAGTTTTAAATCAAATCAACCTTGTAAGCTTTATAAGTATCTCTTTTCAAACGTAGCTGCTTCAACAGACAAACGATAATTTCTTTGTATTGCCTAAATGCTTTTTAATTTTTTTTTTGTATTGGAAGTAATAATTAAAATAAAAAAAAATGGCTATTATTATTATTATCCAAAAAACAAGTACTTCATGACAATAAACAAACCTACACTTAAATAATTATGTAAAGGTGGGATAGCCAAGAAACCCAAGCTTTCGCCAGGACCGTCTGTTATTCGCAAAGCTAAGTGCATCACCTGGGCTCGTACAATCTAATTTAAATTTGTCTATTCATGAATTACGTACATTATTCTCACGTTTAAAAAACGGAGTGACATAAAATTAGGTTAGTTTTCACAAACACTTGACGTTGTAAAAATTCCCAGTTCTTTAAGGGATCTCAAAAAACGTCATAAATGATGGTAGAGCAAAAGAAATTTTATTTATCTCACTTAAAATGCGGTCATAGCTACAGATCAAATAAACCTTCACTTTAGTATTTATTTAAGGCGGGTAATATAAATTGACACGGTGCTTTTATTGCAACCTTATTAACTGCAGGTTTAAATGGTGAGACAGCTCTAATTAAACAAGACCGGTCCCTTGCTTTGTGAATCAAATGCGTAAAACAATTTATAACACAGCACTAAACGAAATGACACCAGCAATCGGTTTAAATTCTGTAATAAATCAAAAATTTATAAGGACATGAGTACTTGTTTTAAATGAATTTAGTTCCGGCAAATAACGATTAAGCACATATCAAACGTTAACTCTTTTCTAACAGCGCATGTGTAAAGCGAAATAACGCATAGTTGAATTTGAATGATTTGCTACCAGCGAGGGCCTGCATTAATCTCAGCAGTTTGTCCCTACATAAAAAATTATCATAAGTATAGAATATTTAATTCCCATGATTGCATCACATAAAAATATCTATTGTGCAATAATCCAATTTAAATTAAACTTGATATTTCTAATCTTCTAATGAATTTAATATTTATTTTCTTACATTATTAAATTGAATGATTTATTACCGATTGATAAAGATCATTTGTCTCGTCGGAATAATAAAATGAATTAACTAACATGATTCCAACTGATACTACTAGGCGCATAATTTCAAGAGACAAAATTAATATGTGAACTAGTTGCAAATTTAATTAAAGCTACAAAAATAACGGAAACTTTAATTTCGCGTTCTAGCTTATGTAACATCGTGCCGGAAATTTCAACGGCTCTGGCAGGCAAATGGCGGGATCAAATTCCTGCTTTCAGAATCTCTAGATATTATAACACAGTATATCCTTCCTTAACTAGTTAATGCTCCATTTCCTATTCTTCTTCAAATGCTATATGGTTCTACAACTTTCTGGATAGAGCTATAATATTTGCTTCGTGACGGTTCAGCGACCCAATTGGCTTTTACCCAAAAGGTACCGGAAATTGAACCTGGGCTTGCAGTTCCAAAGCTGAAAATCAGGCGATATCCCGTTTTTATATTTATAGACTATATTTCTTATAATGCCCATAATATATCCGTGTGACAGACTCTTAATCGTGACGCTGCTATTGGGAAGTCCTACCGACTGTCACAGATGGCGTAAAGAAATATATTAATTATTTCAGAATTTAACAGCGTTCGGGAATATGTATTCTCGGGCACCAGGTCAGTTTAATGGAAGACCGCACGTCGGAATGGCTCTTATTGTTCCACAGGTTCTCAGCGACTTACTGAGGACAGGGATAGCTACGAGTACGCAAGTTGTCCTCAAGTTCTTGTTCTTGTGGGCAGTTGAAAAGATTCTAATTAATGAAATAGCATTTAACGATTTAACAAAATAACGTGTATTGGTCTTCTATACAATATGAACAAAAGAAGAAATGTTTATGCACATTCAAATGTTAATGAATAAATGTCAAAGTAAATTAATGACGCAATAATGGCGGTTAAATAAACAATAGCGATTCTATCAAAAGCAAATGAATGTAGCTAAGCGATGCAAGAAAACAGTGCAAGTGTATATTAATAATAATTACATAACAAAATAAAAGCAGTGCATGTAAAGCAATTCGAAACAATCCTCTTACGAATATCTCTTAAGAAACTTCGCAGACTCCCACTCCTCACAAAAATCCTTCTTCCAGCTCTCCCAGCTAACCCTCCTAACAGGATATGGTGAAAACTATCAAAGTAAATGCCAATAAGACGACGCTCATCACGTACTTGGAACCCATTCCTTCCACACTCCAAAAAACCCACAGGCCACCGTGATCTCACTTTCCAACCACGTTTCCGAAACAAACAACCAACCAAAAACCCGCACAACATTCTTACTCCCTTGTTGTCAAGGGAGTAACCCAGAATATCTCAGTCCACGTGGAAGAGGCCCTCGAAACCGACGAAGCCGAAGGCTCCCAGGACCTCAACGTCTTCAGGGTCATTTCGCGACAGACGAACAAATCCATCAAGATGATCCGTGTGATCACAAATGATCGTAGCTGATATGCCACACATTTACGCAGAGGCAGAGGCTATGGTCGTTTCTACCCTGCGGAGCCATCCCACAACCCGACACCAACCTCTAAGCAATGCACCAACCTCTAAGCAAGTGCTTTGTTATTGAACACTTGGTAAACCAAAACGTGCCGAAACCACAAAACTATCAGAGCTGTTCCAAATGCGGCCAGCACCAGCAAATGCCTTAACTTTGGTGGCAGATATGAGACATAGTCCAAAAAGTGCCCCAAAAAATAAGAGGCTCCCAAAAAACCCGAGGAGATTACATCCGCCAAGTGTATCGACTTGCCCATCCCTCCAATCTCCGAACAAGACTGGGAAGATAAGGTCTGGTGCTCAACCCTCCACCCCCCCCCCGCCCACGTTCACACAGTCTACCTCATCCGAGTCCTAACCTTCACTCTCCTCAGCGTCCTGCCTCACAAACGCTACTTAATTCAGGAAGCAATTGTGCAACTTTCGCGAAATCTCCTACGTAGGGAAACACACAATACTTTTCAAATAACACGGTTTCAATCGTGATTATTCTAATTCAATGGAGATAACGATTGGAATGTGAATGCCCGCGGAGTGCGGCATAAAATTTATCCAATTAAAAATTCACTCCTATCCGACAAAGTGCATATCCTCTCTATTACCGAAACTAAAATTCAGCGCAACATTAACTTCAAATTTCAAAATATTTCAGCAAAATAGTCGCTTAAGTAACATGAGAGGAATCGCTTTGGCCAACCATAGCAATTATGCTAGTACTCCGTTTCACCTTCCTCCAGAATTTCAACATCTTGGGTGTATGGCGGCAAACGTCCATTTCACAAATCTCACAGTCACTTTCTTTTCTTATTAGAATCCTCACACTATAACCATTTCTCAAGATTTTCTTCAATTTATATCACTTCTTCTGAAAGCCATAATCATCGGCGACTTTAACGCTCGCCATTTGGACTTTGGTGACTCGGCAACAAATCCAAACGGCGAAATTCTCACTAATTGTTTCACTCAATTTCCACTACAACGTATCCGAAACACAGAACCTACTATCTGTGATACCGGCTTTTCAATTATTGATCATTTAGTGGCCATCGAAAGTCTTATTCAATATATTGGACCAGAGTGTTTAGCCGGCACTTCAGCCACATCAGACCATTATCCACTTCTGGTCAAAACTAGTTTAAATTCTGCGCCTATTCCTCCCCCACCACAAATCACTACACGTGATAGACACCGCTGTTGCCAACTTATCCGAAATCATACAAAATTCAGCTTCAGAGAGTACTCCCCTGAAGACCGTATTTAGAAATAGGCATCCTCTTCCTCCCGATATCATTATGCTGATACAATAGAAAAGATGAATCTATCGTCGGTATATTGCCCATAGAGACCCTGCCATTAAATTTGAGTAGAACAGACTCAATGCTCTTGTTCGGCGCAATATAATAGCGTATAGAGAAGGTTGAAGTTACATCATAACTCGGTTACCGCAATGGTAAACAATTCTGGCCAAAATTCCAACAACTTACGGCTCAAAAGACTGTTCCAAAATCCCACATGACAAATAATTTGGGACAAATTCTAAACAACTCCACTAATAAAGCTGAACTTTTCGTTGACTATCTGGAAAACATGTATAAATTTCGTAATAATCTACTTTCCGAGCCCAATTTTCTTGAAGAAACAAACATTCTGGTAAACTGTTTGTTCATTAGCCACACACCACTCATAGATTTATCTGACAATTCTATATCCTATCACCCAAGATGATGTATCCGAAACGCTAAGCAAAGGCAAAACCACCGCTCCTGCATCAGATGCTTTAACTCGTTATATCTTCAGACACATTCCTGCTGAGATCGTATCGCTCCTAAACTTCGCAAAGAACCTAGACATGTTTCATCATATCGACCAATCACGCTTCTAAACGTCTTAGGAAAAAGTTTTGAAAGAATCTTTTCATCTCGCCTATGACACTGTCTAGAGATGGACATAGTTCTCCCAGAGAACCAGTTTGGTCTTAAAGCATCACGCTCTGCTATGGACTCTCTTCTAAAATTTCAAACAGATATCACATGAGCACTTAACACTGGCTATTGCGCATTGGCAGTGTTTCTAGATATATCTCATGCTTTTGACGCTATCTGGCATGCTGAGCTCGTTCGGAAACACCATGAGCTTCATATCCTTCATCCAAACACACTGAAGATGGTCCTGTCATATCTAACCGACGGTACCACCCAAATTAAAATTGGAAACATGCTCTCCAGATCAACACATCTACAAGCGGGCGTACCGCAAGGGTCTGTCCTTGCTCCTCTTTTGTACATCTTTTGTACATCTTGTATATTGACATAAATAAAAATAAATTGAAATGAGTTAATAAGGTGTCAGTGTGCAATATAAATAATTGCTGAATGTAATTGGAATTTACTACTCCATGAAATGAATGGAATCTACTACTCCATATTTATAAATCATATATTTATACATAGTAATTGAATAAAAATATTCTATTCTTTTGTTATGTTGATAAGGCATTATTTTATGAATACATGAATTATAATTTGATTTGCATGTACGCATTTCTTAAATCATTCTTAATACATTTAGCTAAAATTATGCAACTCTTTTATATAATCAGTCTTAACTAAGACAGACGATTGGTAGATGTTAGGGCAGTGGAGCACTAGTTTTAGTTTAGTTATATTTTTAGTTGATTGGTTGATTGATAAAATTCAATATGTTAGTCGCAACGTTACCAATACTAAGTCTTGAGTTTTATCCTAAACAATGTAGGAAAACTAGGGATTATATCGTCATGACATTTCATAGTTGGTAAATTAAAGTGGGTATTAAAGTGTATCGCATTTTGGAGATACTGAACGTGAAGGTCCCATAGTGCCCATAGTGCTGGAGAGAATCGTTTCGAATCCAATTAAGAGGATTTTTTACCAGTCATATTGTTTATAAAATGAACACCCAAAATAACTGTGACAATATGTGACTGTGACAGTTTTAAGTGATCTGGGTTAAAATGGCAAGCGACTTATTTTTGTTTCGTGAATATTTTTCAGAATACTTAGACCATAGGTTTTTGAATAATTCTGTCACAGAAGTCAATTTATTTTTTGTGTGTTTATTATATTTAAAATAGTTGATGATTACGGTATTGTGTCTTTATTTCATCTACAAATTGACTATAAATTAAATTTTGTAGAGAAGCACATAGTAATAGTTTTGACTTGGAAAAGTACCAATAGAGAATACAATAAAACTGTTGTAAAAATAATGATGCAAACATTCTACAGAGAATTACACACATAGCGACACACACACATGTAGCCATACAACTTCAATCAAATGGAATTTCAATCAACTCCTTCCGGTTCTGCCTGGACTATATCCATACATTTATCCTCGAAACTATTTCCTGAAGGTAAAATTCAGAATACGTAAGATATAAAGAAAAAAATGCACTACCACTATGTGACCGGATGGAGAGTCTTACGTGACCTGCGACGTAAAACGTGTTTAGAATGGAACACATGCTTTTATAATAGATTTATTCAATGTTATTACTTTTTTTATTTCTTCCAGTTGAGAAACTTCTTATTAGTATAGAAAGAAATTGACTTTGAGGTCCTGTTTTTAATTATTTTTAAAGTATAACGGCACATGTTATTGTGGTCTCAACTATTTTACTATGTTGCTTTAATCTAATATAAAAACTAAAATATGTAAAACAAAACATAATTAAATAGATCTATGTAAATATATTACACCATGTGCCCTAAAATATATGTTTAAAAATTCAAATACCGTTACATTATTTTAATTCCATTAGCATGTCTTAGAGGCCGCGTGTTAATTGAATAGGATAAAGACCTCTCGATTTAGTATGTTATATAAGAAATGAATCTTAAAATTGTGACAGATTCTAGGGCGCCAGGTCAATGTAACGTGATACCGCATTTTAGAAATCTTCTTTGTTCTACTACCCTCAACGGACCTGCTGAGTTGACGGGCAGCTAATGACGTAAGTAGTCCAGTGGTTCGTATTCTTGTGGGCAGCTAAAATATCTCTAAATGCTTATTATATGAAATAGCAGTCAAAGCTTAAGTCTATATATTGGTATTGACAGCACAAATACAGCAAAATATAAATGTCAAACTTAATATCGCATTAATTGCTGTTAGCATCATAGGTGCGTCATATAAGCGGTTCATGCAGCAGTGCAATCATGCGGTGATTATGACAAAAATTTTAGCAATACGTAAAGTATATGTATGTGGAAAACCTCCGATACACACGAAGCGGTAGATAGAAATAACCGGAAACACTACAAACCACTGTAAGACCTCGGTTCGCATACGTGTTTTGGTTACAGAGTGATTAATACTAACCTACGTTAGCATAGGTCATAAATATACTTTAGTGTGCAGAGCAAACAGGTGTCGTCATGCCCGCTATCAATTATATTATTATGTTCGTCATGTTCAATTTCAATAGTTCTTAGTTCATTGGCATTTCATATGTTACATTTTCATTCAAATTGTTCGTTTGTTATTTCTTAGTTTATTTTGCGTTTGTAACATTCAATGTTTTCGTTGGAAAACTAAAGATTTGTTTTGAACAAGTTCAATGATGTGCTGTTGTTCTATACCAAATTAGTTACAAATATATTTTGTCGGAGAATGAAACAAGTGCGTACTATGCGTCTTCTACATGCTATTCTGTTCAAAGTAGAGTTAAGTACGAGCTTGAATTCTTTGATTTGTTTTATAAATATTTCTTGTATTGACTACAACTAAATATTGACTACAATTATGATCTATGCGCAGCAAAAACGAAGTAAGCCACAATATCACCTCGGTTAGCGTAGATATATACTACGATTAGTGAGTGGCTAAAACTAACCTCCATTAGAATAGGTTAGAAATATACATTCTAGTGGCCTAACGGGAAGGAATACAGTAAGAGATTATAACACCACCATAGAATGTTTACATCGTATCGGTTAGAGTAGATGTTATTGTTATTGAATGTCTTCAGACCAACCCCGGTTAGCGTAGGTTAGACTCATACAGTCTAGCCGTATAAGAAATATGTTGGCAATAAGGTAGAAGAAAAAACAAAACCAATTAAAACTACATGCGATGAATGAAGCTTTTTATGGTATATGTAATTGCTTTCCAAACGTGCTAATTCTAGGCGAATATCGCTGGCTGTTGTTCTGGTTCACCAGCTGCTGTCCCAGAATGATACTGCTGCCTGTTTTGCTTCGCGATCGCAAATTAGTCAAGTAACTAGATTTAACAAGTGTACAAGTGCACTCTGAGTCTTTATTTGATGAATGGGAAATCCAAACCACTTTGTTGCAAAATCTCAAATGATATGATTTTGTTCTTTTTTCATATTTTTTACATTACATTTTCAGATTGTTGCTTGGAACACAAAAAAATTCAGCAAAACGTCGAAAAGTTATTTTCATACACACCTTATCAAATGATTTGCTGAAATCATTGTTGCCCAACATGTTAGACTTTAGCATAATTCTGCATCGTTACATTCAGCTCGTATGAGATTCCTCCGTCTTGTACATCTTTCTAAGAATCTGAAATTCTGATTTTGATTAGATATAAAACCAAGTTATAAATTTCACATATTCTTTAGCAAAAAATTAACACATTCTTTATTCATTGCTAGTTTTAATTTTAAAAGGATCTGTTTTGTAAATCCCTAGACGCATGCAAACGTCATGTACTAAAATCTCAATAAAGTAGCAAATACTTAGGCCCAAGGAATAAATTAAAACCACTATACGAGAAAACAATTAAGAGTTTTTTCAATTCATGTATACGCAGAAATAATGCTATCCTCCAGTGCACAACGGAAGTTTACCGTAAAAGGTGTAGGAACGTATGGAATATTAACCGATCTATGAAATATCAAGGAGACAGTAAGTTTTATCTCAGCTTCCTTTCCTTGTGTACTTAAATAGAGTCGTGTAGGGTAAATAAGATCAGCTGTTCAAATCATAATGGGGCCAGGTCTGATAAATCTATGTTGTTTCATTATATGGAATTGGATATCGGACTCTCATTAATTCAATTAATTCATAATCGCAATTCCCTAATAAATCATAAATAATATGAGATCCTCTAATAATATATATCTAAATTGACTAATTTAATTCATCAAAGAAATATAATATCTATAATTAATTATTAAATATAATCTAATATTTCTTAAT